>JAHWFP010144356.1:0-11360 GCA_023313725.1 Lithobius niger | reverse complement strand
CCCCCCCCCCCATTCACCGTCAGGTGGGGGGGGAGGATTGCCAGACATCTTGGACATTGGAAGATGATTGCGTCGGACCCCTTCGTCATCCGTGCTCTGGAGGAGGGATACACACCGCTATTCGTCACCAGGCTTGTAACTAGAGACTGGCCGGTAGGACGTTCCGAAATCCCAGAACTTATCAAAGGGGTCAATTTGCTGGTTGTGAAGGGGGCAGTACAGGTTTTTGGAGTCCAGCAAGGGCGATTCCGAACGGAAGGAGGATCCCTAGTTCTTTCAATCTTCGGAAACTCAATCAACACCTCGCAAAGGAACATTTCCAGATGGAATCGATCGAATCAATTCGAGACTCACTCCAGCACGAAGAGTATACCATTTCTATCGACCTCGAGGATGCGTATCTGCACGTTCCCCTCAATCCCCTCGACATCTGTTCCGCCTTGTGGCGGGGGGAAAATCGTCCCAATGGAAATCTCTTCCCTTCGGCTTAGCGACGGCTCCATACGTGTTTACCCGGATGCGGAAACCTGTGCTTGCATACCGCACCTACATCACATCAAAGCTCACGCCTATTTGGAAGGTTGGCTGGTTCGAAACAAGGACGGTTTTCTTTTGACCCAGCAGTGGGAAATGTGCAGCTCCTGGTTTTCACATTTGGGTCTTGGTATAAACCTCAAGAAGTCCAGACCAGTTCCAAGCACTTGTTTTGTGTTCCTGGGTGCAATGTTCAACACTGTAAAAATGGTGGTAAAACCAACACTGGAGAGGTTCGTCAAGACGAGAACGTCGATGAAGACATTCGTCAGAAGGACCAAGGTAACGGCGAGGGAGTTGGCATCGCTCATTGGACTCTTGGACTCCAATGCCAGACTTGTACCCTTAGGCCGCTGGCGGCCACTGGTTCAGAAGACAGCGGGGCAGCCGCGGAACAGTTGGGTAGACATCATTCCGCTACGAGACCTCCCGAGGCAGAGCTGGTCGTGGTGGACGGCGAAGGGAAACCTTCAAGTTGGAGTGCCCATTCACGAGCCCGTTCCGGAGTTGCTCCTATTTTAGACGCCGCCCTGTCAGGTTGGGGTGCTCACCTTGCCGGGGAAACTGTATCAGGCATTTGGAGCGAAGAAGAGAAGGTCCTGCACGTCAACGTCCTGGATCTCAGAGCAGTTTGGAGAGCCCTCCTTGCCTGGAAGCTAAGGCTGAGGGGTCAGGCAATGGGCATCATGCCACGGCTGTTGCGTATGTGAAGAAAGGTGCAGGCGCACATTCGAAATATCTTATGGAAGAAGCCTCCAGCCTGTTTGAGATCTGCATGCGGTACGAAATCTCGCCGGTTCCTCGCCACATAGCAGGAAGTCTCAACGTGGGGGCGGAAGAGTTGTCCCGGGTTCACAGGTGCTGTCTACGGAATGGATGTTGGACCCTCAGGGTTGGAAGCCCTGTTTCGTCAGTGGGGAACCCCGTAGGTGGATCTGTTTGCACTACAACAATCAGCTCTCATGTTTTGTGTCCCCGTTCCCGGATGGAGGGCCTGGGCAACGGACACACTGTCAATCAGCTGGGAAGGTCTAAATGCGTACCTTCTGTGGATAATGATCAACAAGTTGAGAGTGGCCAAAGGGAAATTCATCCTAGTAGTCACCTGTTGGCCAGCGCCTCCATGGTTCCCAGAGTTGATGGAGCTGGGAAAGACGGATCCATTCCTTTGCCAATCACCAGCATCGGGGGAGGACCCAGCACCAAAAGCCTTCCATGCTGAATCTTCAAGGGTGGAAACTCTAAGGAAGAATTTGGTGAGGGAGGGATTTAAGACGGAAGTGGCATCCAGGATTACGAAGTGTTTGAGGGAGTCCTCGCAACGTAACTACAATGCCGAATGGAAACAGTGGTTCGAGTGATGTGTAAAGTCGGACTGCGACCCATGCAACCAGGACCTAGGAATGCTGACAGCTTTCCTTGAAGAGCTTTTTGTCAAAGGTTGTCCCCAAGGGCTATCGTTCGTGTTGACATGCGTTGGGGATCCAAAGACTGTTTTCCAATGTGGTGGTTTCCAAACAGATGACAGCCTTTGAAAGTGGGAGACCAAGACAAACGAAATTGTTCCCCACATGGAATCTGCCGTTGGGGCTGCAAAGTCTAATGGGCGCCCCATATGAGCCAGCTAGAAATGCGTCCATTCTATTTCTATCCCAGAAGACTGTATTCCTAGTCGCTTTAGCCTCGGCTGCACGCCAAAGTGAGTTGGCAGCCGTCACCAGGGATGAGGGTCATATTAGTTTGCCAAAGACTGGTCGGACTGGTCTGACTGGTCGGAGGTATTTTTGACGGTTTCGGCCCATGTCGGAGCAAAAAATTGCAAACCGGGAACGACATCAAAGCCTGTTCGAATTAAGGCTCTAAAAGAGTGTGGACAAACACGGAAAGAGCTATGCGGTGCGGTTCTACCTATCCAAAACAGAAAATAAGAAGGAGAACTGCAATTTCATAACAAGCCAACTCCACTGTTTTTTGATGTGGACTCAAACAGTGGTGAAATTATAGATAAGGGCGTGCCTAGGATCTGGGCCGTGATTAAAAGAGCATACTTGAACGGACAGGATCACGGGGATCTCCCCGCTATAGTTAGAGCACACGAGCTTCGCGCATTAGCCGCATCATGGGCGTTGGGATGAGGTGATCACAGTGTGCTCATGGAATAGCAGTACCACCTTCATCAAACTCTACCGGATGGGGTCACCCTTAGTGTAGACTGGGGACGCCCAGACGGAGGCACACACTGGTGAATGAACTATAGTGCTGACTCAGACTGAGGGAGTCACCTCGAGTGTAGACTAGGGACACCCAGTCAACTAAGCACGCCAGTGAAGTAACTGGAAGAGGAGACGAGACCAACTGTGTAGAAGTGGTAAGTTGACTTATTCCATGTTAAAACAGTAGTAGAACCTTCCTAAAGCCCCATTTTACTAACCTCATACCACTGGCAACAAGAACGATGTTTGTACAGGCGACACGACACGACACGATGGCGACATGACGCGACACCATGGCGACATGACACGACACGATGGCGACACGACACGACACGATGGCGACACGACACGACACGATGGCGACACGATGGCGACACGACACGACACGATGGCGACACGACCCGACACTTTTGACGCGAGGGTGTGTCCCATTCAACCTACAGTCCGGTGACAGACGCATACATCTTGGTCTCAATTCCATGACCTACACCTTTTCCCGGTGATTTACGGCTGGGAAGAGAAAAACCATTCACTAGTGTTTTCGTTCCTATTACCTACTCCTTTCCTCGGAGATTTACGGCAGGGACGATATAGCTATTTACCAGCGGCGTTCTCGTTCTTACGACCTACACCTTTTCTCGGTGATTTACGGCTGGGAAGAGATAGCTATTTACTAGTGCTATCGTTCCTATAACCTACTCCTTTTCTCGGAGATTTACGGCAGGAACGATACAGGTGGTTTTTTTTTTTTTTTTTTTAAATGGTACTCTTTTAAAAATTAACGCTCACGCTCTTATGGTGTTTGACGCCATAACCAACTCATTATGTCCAGTAGTTTCGTAAATTTGTCCTCACTGGACTTTACTACTCCTACAGTTTTGCGTGATTTTTCGCTGAAGTGCTCATACGAACCGCTATTTCCCACACCGGGAGCGGCCATTTGAGTACTGTCATTTCCTGACCCGCGATTTTCCTTTCTTCGCCGAGCTCTTCACTACAGCCGCCGGACTTGATCCAGACGCAGTCTTAACCTCTCCGACACGTGGCGCCTCCTGACGGCCGGCGCCTGCATAGCTAGCGACTGCATCGCAGACACGACTTGATGTCACAACAGACACCTCGGTTCCTAATATCCAATGATTTTCTTCTTCTTTGGCTAACAATGGTTGCAACAAGTGAAGCATATTAGCCATTAGGGCGCCGACTTTTTTTTTTTTTTAATTCGTTGCTCCACACAAGCGGCTTTCGCATCAACAATTACGTTGGCTGTGGTCTGCATCAACGCCAGCAACTCTTCAATTGAGAACGGCACCTGTTCTACTCCATCATCAAACAACTTTGCATCATCCCACACCACCACACTTTCGTGAACTTCAGCAAAGTCATTTTCGTTTGTTGACGCCATCTTATTTTCTCCCTCCGGTTGACAAGCTGCAGCCGTTTCATCATCAACCAAACCTGCCGCTGCTGCCCTGGCCCTTTGATCTGCTTTCTGATCCGATATCTTCCACGTATGCAAAATGTCCTTCATAGTTGAACGATGATGCAAATCGCACAGTTCACATACTTTGGTGACGAAGTTTCAGGGCTTGCACTCACGGCCAAGAGGGTGAAAATCTCTTGACTGTTTCTTGCAGCTACACGCATCAAATTTCTTCGAATTGAGTCTCCCACGTAATAGATCGTTTGATTCTTCTATCGTGGTCATAATTCTGCCCAGAAAAGTTGATAACTTTGCTTCCAAACAAGAAAACAAAGGCAGCGATGCCAAACACGTCCTACCCTAACAACGTGCTCAAAATGTGATGAGGGGAACAAACAAGATGGCGGCCTCCTAGTTAGGAGTAGCAGCGCCCCTGGCGGGAGAGGAGAGAAAGTTTGGATACAAGCTAAAAAAAGGGAGTTTTTTAGTTGATAAATGAGCAGTGATAGCGTAAAATGATGATTTTAAGCATAATTACTGAAGTAAGTATTTGCAGGTAGTAAGAAAGTTACAATTCAATTTATTGTTCGTTTATCTTCAGTGTTTTTGCACTATACACGAGTTGTTTTGGAACTACTCTCAGTTCTCTGTAAACAGGCCTTCTGTAATAGAAATTAATTGTACAAAGGGTTAATACAACAGAGATTGAGCTTGACAACCCACATATCTTGTCACCAACTTCAAGTTTGAGGCCGTCGATTGGACCTTACATTGAGGAATGTTGCTGTGTATTTTATCTGTCTGAATGATGATCTGTCTTTTATTGCAAGGCTACCATTGGATATCCACACTTTCTTTAGCTGTGAGTCCACAGCAGAAAACATTTTATAGTTCTACTGTCACCAGTAAAAGGTTAACGAAAAAGTTAAGCGTGGTGCACATTGTGTTAAAGAAATATCAAGCAAACTCTATACAAAAAACAGTAGCCAATTCAAGGAAAGTTACTATAAAAAAGGACCAAACTCACAAAACATGTGAAACAAGATAAATATCTGAAAAAGGAAGTATCCGGCATTTGAGGTACCCAGAAAGGTAGATATTATCGCAGGACACTAAAGAACCATTGTTTGGTGCACTAGGTTGTTTGTTGCAAAGAGTTATTGACTGGTGACTTATGTGGTCATCTGTCATCTTGCATATTGCTATTTGTTACTCACCAGTTGCTCTTGTTCCCATCATTCGCCTATCGAAAATTTGAACATAACTGTCAGCCGATCCTACCGACAACTGGTATGGAGTGATGGGATTAACAGCTAATGCAGTGACTGCTTTCCGACAGTTTATTAGAATATCCTGCAAGAGACACCAATACTCTGTAACTTTAACAAGAACAAAACTGGATAAAGTTGTAAACAATGAATTCGTTCGTAGCAAACATAGTTGCCGCAAAACGATATTACTTCTATAAAGAATTAAAGGTATACTTCAACTGTGTGTCAGCTTTAGTATCGGTATGGGTATTACCAACACAGTTCAATTACAATACAATCTGATTCGATACACCCATCTCCCTCAATGCCACCATTTCATGCTTTGTAAAGTTACATTTTCACAAGATCCTGTTTCACAATGCTGATGCTAGTGCAATTGACCACATCTGGTGGTATGAAGCAGTATATTTTACTGTTGCAAAATTGTTTCCACATTGTTCGTTACATTGTATCAAGAATATTACTTCTGCACAGCTAAACATACACTGAGATACGCAATGAAACTGCAGAAGAAAATGTCAATCTACAATTCCATCCAAATACAATTACACAACAATGAAACAACTCGATACTTTAATGCTAACAATGCAATCGTTTAACTGGGCTTTAACTGCTGTTCCTGTGCATAGCTTCTGAGTCAAAAAATTGTGACAGACTGAAATTGTTGGTGTTAATTTAGCCCAATCCATGTGAAATGAGCATTGTCACCTAACCCACCTGGTTTCCTTTACCTTATGAATGTGCATGTAGAGAAAAAAGGCGCAAATCTTTTTGCGGCTCGTGCTCAGGTTTGAACATTGGAGACTGACGATAGAAGTTACGTGCCAACAATAGCGCACATGTGTTGTACTTCTACTCTGCTCTGGTAAACAAGATGTTGTCGTGTTAAGACGTGTGTGAGGAGCTCAAAAGGCGCCTACTAGTTAGACGTTGTGATAGGGAAAAGCTTAGATAGGTCTAACAACTAATCACGATGGACTAGTAGCCTAACACACAAGACGACCACCCAAGTGAATCAGTGTGTCTGCTGTAATACGTACAGTGGAGCGACGTCTGACTTGCACAAGTGCAGCAGCGACGATCGCCATTGAACACCAGACCTCTGCATAAGGCCCCCACGTCAACGGTACAGGCCTGGGACTAACTACAACAGCGGCCCCTCCTCCCCCAGCTGAAATCGTAAAAAAAGTTACACTATGTTATAATATTCGTCGGCCATAATTGTGCTTACCGGGTTGGTTCATTTGTTAATCCAGGCTGCTTACGTTTGAAGGCTTTCCTAGCTAACAAGCTGACAGGTTTGCACTGCAGTGCTTCTGCTTAGTGGCCGTTGCCATTGGATTGAAGTTGTTTGTTGGAAGTATAAAACAAATTCGCAATACGCACAAAATCGAGTACATTACTCAGTCACGTAAACTCACAATTGCTAAAAAAAAATGTTTTTAGGCCGTACAGGCCCCTTGAGCCACCGGGCCTGGGTACAGCGGGTCCACCTCACCCCCTCCCCGTTATGGGGGCCCTGCCTCTGCAAGATGTAAAGGTAATCATACTCCTCACCATTTATGAACCATTTTTCCTTGCAAAAGGCTATGGGCCGAGTCACGTCAGTGTTCAGTACAAAAATGTGGTTGCTACTAGCCCAAGAAGTTGGCGGGCGAAGCTAGAGACGATCGCGCTGAAAGAACGGGGAATTCCGTGGCTGCCATTTTGTTTGTTTGCTACTGGCGGGGAAAGCGATGCAATCCGAAGTATAGACATATACTAGAAGAAAATTGCCAGCAAGTGTAATTTATGGATCGGCAAGTTACTACTCAAGAGTATTTGGAAAACTTAAAAATGTTAAGTGAGCATTTTACTTCGCCCAAATCTTAAAACGTAGTTGAAGCTTCCCAAGGTAAAGTGTGATTACCGGAGATAGCAAAACTGAATGAGGACTGGGATCGCAGTGAGAAATTGAGCAACGATATAGACTTGTAAACCATCTTTTTACCAGGAATCGCAAGGATTTTTTTTTTCAAAAGTATCGGATTATTCTCCACTTGTGAGCAAAAGATCAGCGCGTTTTCTTCGAAGTCTGCTCAATAGCAAAAACCTGGATGTGATCATGCCGGCAACAAACGAAACGGAAAATAGTAACGTGTTTGGCATAGAAAGGTTGAATGATAGGAATTATCATACCTGGGCAACTAAAGTGTCTCAAGTGTTAAAGAAGAAAAATGTATGGCAGTATGCGGAGGGGATGGCTATCCAACCAGATGATAAGGACCCACTACTCCATAAATATATAGAAAAATTGGGAAGGTGCATGCTAACGATGTTGTTGAAGGTTTCACAACATTTACGAGACGTGTTTATTGACGCTTGCAACCCGAAAGAAGTCTGGGACACATTGAGAAGCAAGCGTACCGAAAAGAAGAAATTAAAAAAACTATTTGCCTATAAAAACCTATAGAATTGCAGGTTAAAGAAAGGAAAAGACTTACGTAACTATGTGAAAAGAGTAGAACAACTAGCACATGTAGCCAAAACGGAACGATGCATGGATGTATCAGAAGAGTTCGTCGCTCTGGTAATTATGTGTGGATTACCAAACAACTGCACGCAGAGACTTTCCAGCTCAAGTTCTTCCAGTAATAAGCACTACACGATATGTGATGTAGGAGCGGTTCTATCATCGTGAGAAGAGTGACAGGGAGGAGAATAGTGTAGTGATGAATAACAAGCCATTTGTTATTGGTACGAAGAGAAGTTCTGGTACTAAGCATCAAAAGAAGAAAAGTAAGCCGGGACATAAACACAAGTGTTTTTCCTGCAAGCGTGAAGGCCATTATGCTAGAGAATGCCAAGGTGCATTGAAGCCTACAAAGAATAGCAAAGAGTCTAAGGAAGACGACTCATCAGACGTGAATATACTGAACAGGTCTATGTGGTATCGAATACCAAACGGGGAAATCACAGTTCAACAGATAAGAAGAGAAAAATAAAGCTCAAGTGGAAAGGGGGAAAAGTTGTGGTACACAAACATTGACTAGAATGGCCGTATACCACAATCGACAGCCTCCATCCGAACTAATAAAGGGGGAAATGGGATGTTAATTGAAGTAACCAGTCCTACCATCAAGAATTTCACAGCAGTTTGTGTGTTATTGGCTCAGAAGGATAAGGTGGCTTCCGAAAACTTGAAGATAACTTGTTGAAAACTTTGGTTCAGTGAGCTAACCATGAGGCCTACATGGATTGCTGAATGAGCGCCTCACCTGAGGTTAAGGCATGGTTGAGGCTTCAGAATGAACAGTTTTACAAGTAAGTAAAAGCAAAAGAAGAGATGCATACTGTGAATCATCAGGGACGAAGTTCGGCAACACAAGAGAAGAAGTCTGTTTCAGAAGCAAGGCAGGCTGCTCACTAAGTGGTGAGGAGCCCACTTGTGTTTTCAAGCCTGAACACGAGTGTGTAGAGAAAAATGATGCGAATCTTTTTTGCGGTTCGTGCTCAGGCTTGAACATTGGAGACTAACGATAGAAGTCACGTGCCAACAATAATGTACGTGTGTTGTACTTCTACTCCTTCTCTGGTAAACAAGATGTCGTCGTGTTAAGACGTGTGTGAGGAGCGCAAAAGGCACCGACTAGTTAGACGTTGTGATAGGGAAAAGCTTAGATAGGTCTAACAACTAATCACGATGGACTAGCAGCCTAACACACAAGAAGACCAACCGAGTGAATCAGCATGTCCGCCGTAACGCGTACAGCGGAGCGATGCCCAAATTGCGCAAATGCAGTAGCGACGATCGCCATTGAACACCGGACCTCTGCAAGATTTAAAGGTAATCATACTCCTCATCATTATGAGCAGTTTTTCCTTTCAGGCAAATATGTACAAAGATACTGCACAATTTACATTAGTGCTTCAAAACTACACATGTAGATCAGTGGGAAAAAAGGTTTAGAAAAACTTTAATTGAGGACAATAAATCACCCCTTCCAGGCATTATGTAATATAAAGAACTGCAGTAATTGGCATAACTTTTACGTACCATGAGAAAGATATGACACTTAGCCATTGAATTTGGTCCAGTAAGACTGGTGGGGTGGAGACTGTCCACTAGCCAGTTGAAGAAACATTCCTGGACGTTACAACCTGTCCTGAAAACATGTTAGTGAGCCAACATGTACATGGGCAACAGCTTACAGATCATAATGATGTTTTTTTTTCTTTTCAAGTAATGAAGATGGTGGGATATGTAACATAACAGTTCTTCCACCTATTGGGCGATGCAATTGTAGAGCAGAACAGTGTGTCCTGCTCACCCAGAACAAGGCGAATAACCCAGTGATTAGGTAAACATGCCACAGCAAATATTGGTTACATCAAGATGATCAATTAAGGGTATACTGGGTAGTCCTGTTTTGAAAGGAGAACGTTGATGAAATTATGAGCGTACCGTTCAGCCCTCTTCCTGCTCAACCAATACCAAGCTATCAGTCAACAAATGACCAGCAAACCAAATTATTGATGCCGATTTTGTCAAACTCCTCACTGATACAACCTTAATCTGCACTAACAAAGCTGAATAATTCACAAATTTAGACTAATGTGTCTCTTATTGTGTACTGATTATTTGGATGTGAGGAAATTGAGCACAATTAGCAGAAAGATCAATTGACGCAAGCCATTTGTACTTTTCGATATTTATGCCAGGCGATCAGAAAGATTTTCATGATTGGCAATGAACTAGCAACTTCCTTCATTTTGACTTGCTACCAATTTCTACCACTTAGGTTCTGACCACCAAATATTGATTTGACAAGACCAGTTAAGTATATAGAGAAACAAATGACGCTCAAATCAAAAAATTTCAATACTCATCACATCAGGAGAATTTTCCATAGGTATTATCCGAAAAATAAATATTTTCAGTCCTCCTATCTTCGTCAGGCAGCAAGAAATATGTGTGCACTCTTCTAGATGGATCAAATTCAATCGAGAACGATTCAAACGCGTTGTGGCCCTGAGTATCTAGGAGGCCCACGATCATCTGTAAGCTGCGGATGCCATTTAAAGGTGAGTTCTTCTCTAAATCTTCTGCTGATGAGGTATTTAATTGTAGGAAAGGATGGCCCATGGAAATTCATGAGGGGTTGCCCTGCCAATAACTCGTATTCGATTGCAATTGATTCTAACCCCCTCAAGTGTCTGTCATTTTTGGAATTGGTTGATGTTTTGTCCAAGCGTGATGCATTTCCAGTCTGGCTGATTGCTTCATCCAGTGCTGATAGAGATCAGTCTCAAACACAAGTTGTTGACACAGAAGAGAGTGATATTACATGGTGATACGCATGATGGATCATTGGAGATAGCATTGACATGCTACAACGAACTAACTATGTCTTAGTAAAACAAGTAGTTATAAGACAGGTCTTTATGCGTAAGGGGCCATCCTAGGCAAACAGAAATTTGGCTAAAGAGACTATAATGACAGCAGGTAATTCTGTGAGCTGATTCCAATGAAATAGCATGGTGTTGTTCGGTTCAAGGTCAATGAAAAGATCACTTTGACTGGCCGCAATAAAAGAAGCCAATGCTTCGCTTACAATCGACGTCAATTGCATAATCTTTATTTTAGCTAGTTTGCTTATTCTTGTCGATAATGATACGTTACTTCCAACTCTGCAACTGTTTAGAAATGACAGAACCCTACAAACATCAGCATTGATTTCAGGCACATGGGAAGTTTCAATACCACACTTTGAAACTGTCAATTCCGTAGATGTCTTTCAAATTGCTTATGAGACTGGGACCAAACCTAGCATATACTTAGGGCATGGTTTTTCGATCAGCGTCTTTTGGGTAAAGGTTGGGAATCTTCCATTCTACGCGCGTCAAAAACTTCATTTACGCCAAAATAGTTTTCAGATG
>JAHWFP010144348.1:2043-12739 GCA_023313725.1 Lithobius niger | reverse complement strand
TTTGAGGCTTTTCGTCCAAATAGTCCGGACTCTCTAGGCCTACATTTTACAGTAGTCGATGACTGAGTAACATGCAGTTATTTTTATAACACGATTGAAGTCTTGAAAGGGTTCTGAGGAAACGAGCTGCCATTTTTATACAAGACATAAATACAATGGAATAATTGTAAACCAAAATATTGCGAAAACGTATTCTTAAAAGAAAACCAGATAAAAGTTACAGAGCAGCATGGAATAACCAAGTGTAACTCCGAGACGTTTTCATTGTTGCAGTAGCCCAATACAGCAGCATTGTTAATCTAGCATCACTCTGGCAACAAAGCAGTAGTGTGTTGTTCTATCAATTGTTGTTTGAGCATTGTTGCAGCTTCCTTGCAAATCTCTCTAAAGCGAATTCGGTCGTTTTTTTTTGGCCTGGATTGTACATCTTTCGGCTTAAAAAAATGATCGTTTTCATTATACTGGGGCTTTAAACAATGCCATTCAATAATGCCACTCTTAGGGTTCAGCAATGGAGAATTCTTCCGTCTTTAGTAGCGTGTGTTCTTATTTACAACAATAAAAGAGTATGCATTGTTGCTGGGCTGGTTGAACCTCGATACAGTGCGATCATTTTTTTTATACTGTTCCTTTCCCGACAATAATCAGGCTAATACAATTACCTACAATGACGTACATAAGCATGAGCTTTAATGCCATACTATGTCAAAGTAAAACCTTTTAATGCAGCCTGGGCAATTTCAACACAATTAGCTCTTAAATACAATAATGCACTTCATAACTTTTTATGCTAACCTTATTTTTTCAAACACCTTTCATAAAAAAGTATAAAAATTAAATTTGGTGACACCTTATCAAAGACATCAGAATTGTATGTATATATATATATATATATATATATATATATATATATATGCTTATCATTTTAAAGCAATGCATTGATACTTGTCAGTAAGTAGTTCCTAAATATCTGCAAGTCCAAGTTTAATGGGGTTTGGCTTGTTATATAGACCTTGAAAGGACGCATCAGCATCCCAATTTTCAGGTCTCTAGATCCTCCGGTTTGAAATGTGACCGACATATGCAATCCTAGGTGCACTGTCACAAAGTACCTAGGGGACCCAACATCAATTCCAAGTATCGTGCAGTGAAGCCAATAAGAAAGTTTGCTTTCAGCAAGTTCAGGACATTCTTGGTTAATTGTTTGGAGTCTTCACTGCTGCAGGATTGTTCTATTGCTGATTATCAGGTTTTTACAATTCCTAAACAGTTGGTACCTAAAACAAGTAATCCTATGTGGCCTTTGATGCCATATTTACCATAATGGGTCTTGGAGCCAAACGGGACAGGATTTGACTCCTGTTCATTTATATCCTTCTTGCAGTTACCTTTGTAAGGGAAAGATGTGCTCCCTGTTCCCTTAGCATTATCGAATTCGTGACTGTTTATTTAAAGAGCCTAGCTTATTATTTGTGAAGAATGCCCATTCATAGTTATGTTTGACATAAAACACGTTATTGTAATTTTATCTAAGAAATCAAGGAAAATTAATTGGTAAGTGTTGAACAGTTTACTAGTGACACTTATAACCTACATGGCTACCTAAAGGGTCATGCATTTAGTAGATATCTTTTGTAGGTTTTTACTGGATGATTTTTGGTTTTGGCTGACCAAGTCTTATATTTAATGGGGTTGTAAGGCCAGATTTTCACAAGTGTTATGGACCCAGACACCCGGCCACTGAAGCCAGTCACCCCGGCTGCGAAAATGTTTATTAAACAATTATTAAGAAGATATTATAGGGGGTTACAAGAATTAGAAACATGCGCAGTGCATTTAATAGGGGGGAGAAAACATTTGCGTGTGAAAAGTCCGGGAAACCTATTACCCCCAACTACATGAACACTAAACAGACCCTTGTATATACAGAACAGTAACCATAGTGCTGTAATGCGATACAAATGAGATATTTCTAGTGGATGTAGGACACACAAGCACTGGACAAATAGGCATCCCATTTAGGGGGGGCATTAAGGCTTAATGGCGCATCGACAACTTGGCACGGGGCAAATAGACACTCAGACTAACAGGCCCAGACAAATAGGCACCCGGACATAAATGCACTAACTTTGTTTTTTTATTATTTGGGATGGATTGCAAAGTGATCTTTCAATTTTGTTTCTTTCGACATTTTACGATTAACTCCATTTAAAAACTGCTGTATCTTATAACCAAGGTCCATTTCGCTTAATTGTCCAAGTGTTGGCCTTGACCAACAATTACAAAACGCATGATGAATTCAGATTGTTTTGTGGCATGTTGGATGGGCCTACTTTCCTTCCTGTCGGCATGTTCCGCATGGAATGGTGTATTTGAAAACCTTTGCTACACCAGAAGCAGAACCATTACAAGACTACTTCGTGTGAACACATGTGAGTGGGTCATTTCGTTGACTACAAAGATAAGCATATAGTAGGATGAGACTGCATCACGTACAGCTGCAATTCCCGCCTATGAACAGTGCAACACTCAACAATAACCCACGTACAAACAATACATCTGAAACATGGATCAACAAATTAAGGCATTATGTTGGGCACTCCCATCCTTCAATATGGAAAGGCGATTAAATGCTTTCAAGGAATGCAAGATGAGAGTTGGTTGCTTGTTATGCAAATGGATCTAGGTGAAAGGCCAAGTAAAATTAAAGCGATAAACCCTCAGAATGCAAGAGTGACTTAAAATCCTTTGCGAACCGTATGGTGATGGACAAAAAACGATGTATGTGTTTTAAAATAGAGTTAGCAGTCATACATGTTTCAGGTTTTAAAAAGTGAAAAGAAACAAATATGGAAGATCCCTTTATTCTTTAAATCCTTCCCCGGGTGCTCAACTTTCCTCATGAAAATAAGTGTCTTATATTTAAAACAAACGATCCAGAATTTGAGGGAATCCATCCCAATTTAAAATAAAATGAGAAAAAAATGGTGCCTATTTGTCTGGTACCTATATGTCCAGGTGCCTATATGTCCGGGTGCTTAATTGTCCACTGCCTATGTGTCCGCAAACCATTTCTAGGGGAGCCGATCATTTCACAGACAATCACTTCCAAATCTTTGTATCATCCTTCTCAATCCAGATTTGGCAATCACTGCTTCCAAATTTGGCAATCACTGTGAAGCAAGTGTCTTTGAAATGAGTGTCTGTGAAATGATCGTGTCTTTGTAGTGATTGTCTGTGAAATGAACCAGACCCATTTCTAGTATGGCTTTAGTAGTCAGGAATTACTTAAACAGCAGATACACGAAAGAAAAGCACTTTAAATGTAAAATTTTTACTCAATTTTCATTGTGTATTCTCAGTGTAGACATTCTTTAGAAACGATATTGTTACTGCACCTAGAGACACACCCTGATGAAACAGCATAAAAATGTGAAAGGTATGGGAAAGCATTGTCCCAACATACTGTAGATTGTGCCCATAGTAGAGAGGCACCTTTTAAATGTATTTTATGTGAGAATACATTGCTGCATTAGAATGCAGTACTTATCAGCCATTGTGGTGAGACACCGTACAAATGTATTTTATGTAGTATTTCATAAGTATACGGTACATTACAGCAAATAAAACTAAAATTTCAGAACGTCATTATAATGATTCAAGATAATGAACACACTACTAATGGCTAACATTAAAGTTAGCAAAACTTAATGACAGGAATTACTGGTCTTGGATATTTGATGCAAAATGTTTTTGTTGGAGAGCGGCTTTTATGGTTTTGTTGATACACGGAAATCAGAAGTTGTCCCTACTACTGAAGAAGAGGCGGCACATCCAGGAGGCACACTCCGCCAATATAATTTTAGAGAAACAAGATTTGTAGGTATTACTGCCCTAGAATTAGAACCTGAGATCAAGACTTTGAACAGAACATGCTCAACCCGCCAAGGTGGTATGGAAGATATTGGCTGCCGTACATGAGCCGTATCGGACATTTAAGGGAGGAATTTGTTCTTTTGAAGATGGAACAAAGTGAGAACTTGGCCAATTATCTCTCGCGTATTCAAAATTGTATACATGTCTTGCTGATTCTGGCCGATTATCTCTCGCGTATTCAAAATTGTATACATGTCTTGCTGATTCTGGTAGAGTTATTCCATATGACGAATACACATACCAATTGGTCTGTGGTTTCTCTTCCAGATGGGACTCCGTAGTAGAGAGACTTTACACTTGGCAAGATGATGAATTTATCCCCAATGTTTTGAAGGAGCAATTATTGAACGAATATGAGATGCCGAATCCAACACTTTCGAATGTGACCAGCAATACCCTGAAAATTCACAAGAGAGCCCTAATGAAAGAAATGATTGCAGTGGAAGAAGATTCAAGTGCTTTTTATGTCTAGAAAGCTGTGAACATAATGTAGAGACTGTCCGACAGACAAGCAAGTACAGATACTTAGGAACTCCACATCAAACCAATCCTCAAGAGGCAAACAAAACATTCAAGTGCAAGCAGCATTTTAGAAGGATTAACAATTTCTTCAAATGCGTCGCAATGGACTCTCGACAACTGCAATGCACCAGTTTTGCAACACGAGGAAATGGTTCACGAATTACATAGATATGTACATCCAACCAGCTTGCAAGAGCTGAAATGCAATAAGGGCAAGGTGGCCTGATGGTTAGCATGACTGTCTCATGTGCCAAATGTCCCGTGTGCAAGTCCGGTCTCAGGCACCCCTGGCATTTTCGAGAAGAGAGGGGCCCTACGATGTGTCATGTTCATGTCTACTGTGGCATGTAAAAGAACCTTGTAATTTCCAATGCGATTTACTAAGCAAAATTGTCCGTCTGTCCTTCTGGTGCCATGGCTAGGACTGGAAGTGCATCAGAAAGCACGTCAGACTTATCGTTGCCATCGAGGGAACAGATACATCACTAAATGTGATTTTTACCCCAAACATGAGTGTGGACCTCATTTCTGGTATCAATATTTATCAGAAGAACCACATGATATCCTCAGACGACAAAGGACTTGTGGTGAAAGATACTCAAGGAGAAATGTTTATTAGAGTGCCTTTCGATAGTCAAGTTTTCATAGTAAGAGGAAAGTTGATTCTGGAAGATTCCTGAAGCATCATCACAGAAAATGTTGAAGACTTCTCAAGAGAAACTCAAAGAATAGAGACGTTCACCTGTTCTCCCAATTCCAGTACAAAAAGAAATGGTAGCACAAGGACAGCAAAGAAAGCCATGATGAGGCACGAGCGCCTAGGTAATATAAACTTTCAAGCCATAAGGAAGACGGTGAAAGAGTAAAAAGTCTGTGGAATTTGCGTATTGTCATCAGATAAGCCTATAAGTGAAGCATTCAAACTATGGATTTCGATTCGAGCAAAACATGTGCCCCTGAATGAAAGAAACGCCAATGCACCATTGAATTTGGTTTGCACAGATGTATGTGGACCATCTCTCGTTACTCAGTGGGATGCGCCATTTATTGCTTTTCACTTGCTGATGATTATTGGAGGAAATGCTTTATTTACCTTCCAAAGACGAAGGAAGAAGTGTTCAACAATTTTAAAGTTTTCCTGTTACAAGCTGAAAGAGAAACAGGAAGAAAAATCGAGCGAATCTGCCAGGATAACGATATGGAATTTTGTGCCTGTTATTTCAATGACGAATTAACCTGCCTATGCATGCGAGCAGAGAGGACTACATCTACAGTTACGAAATGACTGGAGCAGCTGAAAGACTCAACTGGACATAGTTGGTTATTAAAAACAGAAGCAAACGTAGCCTTTTGGACTTAAATGTCAGACTGTTCGAGTCCATTTGGTCTTCCGTCCTGTTTACAGTCTGAACTTTACTGATTTTTTCCAAGTTAGCAAAGAATGATTGGCTGAGCTTATTCTCATATGAAGAATAGAATTGCCCATTCCGGTGTTAACGAAGACAAACCAGATGTAAGGTGCTTTGAAAGACAACTAAGTGTCAGCTACATGAGACGTATTGGTTCATTGTGTTACATGCGTGATGAAAGATATCTTTACACGGAATTACAGCCTCGGCAAGATTAAGCATGCTAGTTGCTTATACATTTCATACAACAGTATATGGGATTTGGTGTCCCAATGAAGGAATGACAATTTGAGAAACTCAGCGCATCAGATTCAACTAGAAGCACAGATGCATTACTATACGAAATTTGCCTTTACTATCAGTAGAATTTGCCTTAGAATGAAACCTGTGTCCTGCCTAATAAATCTAGAGGAAACCTTATGGGAAGAAGATCTCTCGTACTTACTATAGGCAAAGAAGTCACAATCAGAAAAGAGCCTAATGTAGCTAAACCAGTAGGCAGCCTACTGAAGAAACAAGTAGGAAACCAGCCCAAGAATTGAAAAATCACCACCAAGAATAGAAATTGATAGCAGGACAACTTGGTCATTTAGCCCCACTTATAGAAGTATTTTAGAAGTAAAGAGCCCTACTTCATCACCAAGTGAATACAATGATGAATAAATTGATTACGATCAATTTGACCATACTGCAGCTCAGGAATTACATCCTGAAGCCACTCGAGCAGAAGAACACTTACCTACAAATTATGAAGAAGCTGCCAAGTCACTTCAAACTAAAGAATGGCAGATAGCTATGGAGGAAGAGATAAGGACCTTAAAAGAAAGGAAAGTCTACCCGCAAGTCAAGAAACTCGTTAACATGAAAGTCATTGGATCAAAATTGGTTTATGCCATGGTACAAGACTCCAAATGGAAAAACAGCTCGATACTGTGCAAGATTAGTCGCACAAGGAAACAAGTAGAAGAAAGATTTTGATTTCTTCAAAACTTTCTCACCAATAGTAGCTTCACATTGGTGAGATAATTTTTCGTCCTACTAGTTATATGTTATGAATTGGGCAATTACTGCTACTTAGAAAGTAAGTGTCCGTACCAGTATGTAAATTTACAGGAAGAGATTTATCTTTAACCTGGTCCTGGCTTCAAAACTACAGGAGGGTTCGCATGGAATTTGCATAAAGCCCTGAATAAATTTTCATAAAGCCCTGAATCTGTCAGGCAGAAGATGGTTCAAAGAACTTGACTCGACGTTTATGAATTTAGAATTGAAGTAAGTGAGGACGACAAATTTTATGTAAACTTACAAGATGAGTACCATAGGCCTAGTCTACGTCAATGATCATGCTAAAGACAAGCAACCTCCAAACAAAATGAGAAGATTCTTATAAGTAAAATCCGAGATGCAAAATGGACAATGGAACATTCACCAAAGAAGTTATTCGAAGGACTGCCCAAACACTTTGGATTAAAAGATTCCAAACATGTACACCTACCTATGAATGTCGGCATGCAATTGACATCGCACAGTAAACAAAAGATAGGGGTGGTAGATAGTACTCATTCTGATAGAAGCTTAGATGTTTGTGGCTCTGTAACCGACCAGATATTTTATTCTCAGTAAAAGCCTTCTCACAGTTCAACTTCCACCATAAGCCAGACCGTTGTAGAATATTGCTGTAAATCCTTGTATATGCAAATGCAACCAGAAACCTAAGTCTGCACTGCGAAAAAGCCTCAGTACAGCCCACACTGAAATTTTATATAAGCAGTTCCTGGCTGTCGAATGTGGAAGACAGAAGGTCCTGGCCTGGATAAGTTGGGATGTTGTCTGCTATCCGAGTAGCCTGAAAAGTTCAGAAGCAGCAAAACATCACACTGTCAACAATGGAGGTGGAGTTCATTAGATTGTCTACAACCATAGTAGAAATGAAATGGCCGAAAGCCACTGGCGAACTACTATCATGGTTGGACCTAAGCATGGTTGGCGCTAATGACCAAGTTGTCGACGTGCCATTAAGCCTCAATCCTCCCCCCTAAGCATGCTCATCATAATTTATTCCGATAACAAAGCCACCATAGCCTTCATGAAGAATTATTGTGATCACATGTAAACCAAGAATATCGAAATTCGTCACAAAAAACAGTAATATCCAAATAGGCCCAGTTCAGAACATAAACTGCAGGGAAAACATTGTTGAAGTTTTTTATCCATCTGTTACCGAGACAGTCCTTGGAAAAATGCAGCATGCATTAAACATAAATATAAAACATAAACATAAAATCGAAACTCGTTCGCATAAAGAAGAGTAGGTGGATCACTTGAAAGTGTTGATGTGTTAACGACTATTTTTGTGGAAAAGCATACTATTATAATTTTTGAATGTGGCCTCAAATATGTACTTATAACACAAAATAGAAACTAATCTGTGTACAAAATAAAGGATGGGTTATCCAATTATATGAACGTAGGAGTGTCAATACCAGTTGACAAATGAATTTGAAAGTGTCTCTGTTGGAGAAATTGATGTCATCCGTTACATTAACTAAAATAATGATCCGAAATAATATCATAGCTCACGAAACGTGCAATGATGGCTGTGTCTGACACGAGAGGTTACTTGTGATAAATGGCAGCTGTCTACAACGGCAGATATTAACTGATGTAAATACCGACATCTGATTTAAATTCACACTAATGAATGTGACGTCATACACATGATCAGTAGAACCGGTTGTGACATCTGATCTCAGTTGTTTTAAGACGTCAGAGGTTACATGTTAAACCTTTGTCTACCTACAACGTTAGCGATCACATGATATAAATACATGCTTCTGATTGGTCCATCACCAAATGTGACTTCATCATGGATGAAACAAGAAGTCGGCCATGACAGCTGGACAGTCCAAAAGTGCTGTGGGAACCCGACTTTCACACTACCCAGGTATACCATCAACCATATTGCCACCTACATTCCAAGACCAGCACAAAACAAAGATATGCTCAATAAACCGTATAATAACAGGAAACTGACGATAGACTAATCCACTATTTACAAAAAGAAAATAATACGCAATTTTACGACGGAGACTAGCAATGACTGAAACTAAAATGTTTCCTAAAATATAATTATTCAACATGGAATTTTTTTTATTTCGCTGTTTATTTTCCCAGCTCTATCATGCATTTTCTTTTTTGTTTCCTTGTCTAAATATTGCCCTTTGGCTGTTGTTCATACGTTTAGTCTACAGTACTAAATACGAGAAAGCAGTGTTGGGAAGCACTAATCCTTTTTCCCATTATTGTAGTCATTTTTTTTGTAATACTGGTGAGCAGGCCCCATCGGCAGACTAATCCTTTTTCCAGTATTATAGTTCTAGGTACAGATCTTGTGTGCTCAGCATTACTCTTAGCTGATGACACCATAGTGAATTCTTGAGTTTCGCTAGTAGGCCTATAAATGCAAGAAATGTTATGCCACTGAGTCGTCTTGTTGTGGAAACACTTAACAAATTTGAAAAGCAATTATGTGCCATGTGGTCGATTGCCAGCCCAAGATTTGAGTAAGTCAGTACTGATTATACTAATGTAGTTTATCACATAAAATGAATATCTTGCATTTAGAGCTTAGTAAAATGGTGCTCTTCATACCTGTGATACACAACAATTCACTCCAAAATTTTACATTCAAGTAGGAAGAAATGCATGCTGATTAAAGAAGCATTGTGCAGCTTTCCAAAAACTGAACAAAATATTGGTTCAATTGGTAAAAACATCAAATGAGGTAAATTTGTAATTTTCATGCAAGGTTGGCACATGTAAATGCCGCATAGGTCAAGAAATTGTTATGTTGCTTCCGAATGGAAGTTCACTAACAAAAAGGAAACAATGCTCACTGAAAGTCTATTTTGTAGAATAAATTTAATTTATTACAATAGGGTGCTATAAAGTTTGGTTCCTGGAATGCACAGAGCACCATTAGTGACTCTTTTTTTACGTTAAAAACTGCGAACTGCTGAGACGTGAGGACGAAAATGAATTTCGAATGTAGGGTATGTATTAGTCATATAGTGGAGGACTAGTAAGTATGGTATATGTACGTTTGCCATTATGTGTTAAAATGTGTAAATGCACCATGTATGTCATAAAATTGCGTGGGGTAACTGGAATAAAGTGGAATAAATAATTTGCAGTTGTTGAAAACATGTAACAATTATGCATCTGTTCATTGGTAGACTGTGACATGGGTTTAAAAATGTAAACCCAAGCACTAACCAGAATATTACAATAATTTCTAATGATTTCAAACAATTGCACAAGCTTGTTAACACTGTGATTTAAAAACAACAAACTTTAAATTATTTCTTATGGTATGAAACCACTAAAATCGCAAATAGCACTTTTTTATAAATAGACCATATTTAAGGGCATAAAATATAGAATACCGTTGAATACATCAAATACAAGTTAATACCTTCTGTTTTCAATAATTCCATTATCTTTATTGGAAATTGATCAAAGGTAGCAAACAAATTAATGGATTGTGTGAAGGGAATAACTTTGCAATCATTCAAACTCTTTATGTGGTTATTTTATAGAAGTCGTGCATGGGCTCACAAGAAGAGATGAGTTGGCTTGATCTAAAAAAAAGGCAAAGAGCAACAATTTCAATTGAAGACATGAACAAGGATAGTCACTGTTTATTCGAAGCTTGCCTCGAGTGAGATAAAAAAATATTTCACTAAGGTCTAAAAAAATTTGTTTTTAAATGTTTTTCGTGGAAAGAGACTTCAAAAGTAGAATAAGGATTAGGGGGGGGGGGGGGGATT
>JAHWFP010144319.1:44809-92865 GCA_023313725.1 Lithobius niger | reverse complement strand
TAGATGGGAAATTCTTGAATCGTCGCAAGAACGAAAGTTAAAGAGTTTCGAAGGTGATCAGATGCCTCCATTGTTGTAACGTTACTTTTACATTAAGTAAGCATTTTATGCATCGAACAATGTGTGTACCGACATTACAGCATGGTTAGTTTGTCATGTACAATCTGACAAATTTCATGGAGTTTTGGAGCAACTACAGAGTCAAAGTATCACAACTAAATGTGAAAGCCAAGAGGAGTAAGCAATTGATGGTGTTGAGCAATTATTCATTGTTGCGTATTGTTGTAAGCCAAAAAGTGAGCCGAAGTACGAGATGGAGTTGGGATTAAGTAAAGGATAATAACCGAAAACCGAGGACAATCATCGCACGAGGTTTTCGGTTATTATCCGTTGTAATGCCTGTTTGAGAGCTCGCACAAGGTCATTGTTTAAATCACACGCCGTTCCAAGTACCGATCCACAGTATTGTTGTTACTGACATACTGCGTCATTGTTACCTCGCAGATGCATTGTTACTCGATTCCGAATAGCTCCTTCGTCCAACAAGGGAAATGAGAACTTTCACCTTCACCCAACAAGGACGTGATTTCGCTTAATATCGGTAAAAATAAAGACACGCATTTTTACTGCATGGGCATTTTCCATTTCTCTCTCTACTAGTAGTCGATTTACCCTAATAATGGGAAATGATTTACAAATTCCTTCAAAACTCGAAATATAAATAACGTAACAATTTAAAAAAAATTTTTTTTTACCTCTACATTTCTCAGAACTGAAGGGACGAAAAAGACTATTATCCTCCTTCAGCTATTCGATCCCAGCCAGGGTAGCTTGAGAGACTACTTCAGCAGTTATGGTATCTATTCTGGCGTATTACTTACACTTTCTCTCTCCCCCCTCCCCCGGCTCCCTGCGATGACCGCCCATACTAGACTTCCTTCTTCTACTAAAAAGTTTAGGTACATGTTCTAGCCAGTTCATTTGTACGAGCATCAGTTTGCTTCAGATGACATAACGCACAAAAAATGTAAAATAAATAAATAAAAATAAAAAACAACCAGCCATTTAATGCAGTCGCAAGTAAGCGAGATTTTGGCAGGTGTTGGAAATGAAGAACTTATTCAAACTTACTCGCTTACGCCTTGGAAACCATTTGCACGAACAAGCCTACAAAACTGTCCCCATTCACAATAAATATGTGAATATATGTTATTTAAGTTAATTGCCCGTATATCATTGTAGCCTACATTACACTGATTGATTTGATTTATTACAAAGCTCTATACCACACGCCATGGCTGTTTGCTGTGACGTGCATATCACGTGCATATCACGTGACTGGGCTAGTCCAATTCGACGGCCAAACAGCCGTTATTCTCGTTCGTCATTGGCTAACTCATGGTGACGTCACGGCAAACAGCCATTGCACATGGTTTAGCCGTCATAGACCATCAACCTACATTACACTGAGCGTGTTTGCTAAGAATGGTGCGGATGGCAATGTGCAATATCCATAACAATAGACGAACCATTGTTACAATAAGAAACATACTTGCCAGCGGCAATAAGGAACATACTTGTCTGCGGTCTTGCAGTGCTGGAAACACCGGTTCTCGTCAGATCACCGAATTAAGCAGCATTGGCCCCGATTGGTACTTGGGTGGGTGACCTCCTGAGAATCCATTCCGGGTGTTGCAGACATAGGGCCTTAGGGCTTCGTCGGGCAGATGACCGGGTGCGGTTAACGCTCGCTAAAACCCTTTGACTTTTACTTGCCAGGTGTGTTTAACGCTCGCTAAAATCCTTTGAATCCATTGAGTCGAGCAAAGACGTTGTTTACTGCAAGCCAAGAGCCGAAAACAGTACTGTTAAAGGGACACCTGGCCTGCTGTATTCCGCCTGCCTTATAACAGCCACGCGCTGATCGTCATCTGCGCATATAGCATCGCAAAGGTCAACTGAGATAGTAACTACGTTCCTCGCATAGAAGTGCGCAGCTACTGTCTCAAATGGCAGTGTTCATAATAGACGAACCACCATGAACACGTTAATTGTGTCGTCACAAACCAGAATGATTCTCGTATTTAACATCACAGTTTATAATTTTCTAGGCTAGTGTCTTATAATTTTGCTTCCGCGATCTATTGGAGTAATTAATTTTAAATTTTACCGCATTAGTCTTTTAGATTTTTGATCTCATAGTAATTATTATAAAATTAGTACATGCACACATAGAGATGAAACGTCATGGTTATAGTAAGCGTGCAAAGGATCAAATACTGCGGGTCGCAGTAAATATAGTTAATTATTATTCAACAAAAATCTCCTAGACGCCACATTTTAAAACGGATTTTTACCAAGGTATTGACTAACGGCGAGGAAATAGACCTTTGGGGCCATACTTGATGTGGAGGATCGAGAATAATGGCGCTGGGAGGAATGGACTTTTAAGTGTTAAGGTTGGAAAGTCGGCCACTAGATGTTGCCAGCAACCAGGCGTTCTTCTCGCTCAAGACAAAAAAATGTAGTAGGAAGGGGAGGGAAAAGGGGACAGAGAGTAGAGGGAGGGGAGGAAAGGGGAGGGACAGTATTTAATTTAACTACGTGTAGCAAAGGAGGAAGGGCAGGAGGAGGTGGGGTTAGGCTAGGATGGGAGGAAAGGGGGGGTATTACAGGAGACAAATTATCCGTCTCAATAAACGTCCAGGCAACAAACACCGGGCGAAAACTGGGAAACAGTTCCCCCGGGTGAAACAAGACCACGAATTCGAAAAGAAGGAAAATTACCTGTCAAACCAAACACTGGATTTAACACCGCGAAACAAAACCCACAGGAGAAACAAAATACCGGGCAAAGCGGGGTACAACTGCTGGTAAATAATATATCGCAAGGTATAGGGATACTGAAACAGCATTAACTATTGGCCTTGTAATATCACTCAAAAAGGCATTAAAAATAGTTACACTAATCTGAGACAGCAACAATATCAACAAGAATAACGGTTTATTCCTTTCAAAGTAAAACTCTTGTTAAAAAGACAACATTCTGAAAAGGCTTACACTGACGGAACACACTGCTGTGTATCAGCGCAGCCATCACATGACTCACTGGTAGCACACAGTGTGCAGACTGTAGTGCACAAATTCCGGACACAATTTGCGTAGTGTAGTGCACACACTGTGTAATTACAGTATCCAGTACACATTATGATGTCTGCGTACTGACAGTCTACAGCGTCCCGAAGTAAACGAATTGTCACTAATACACGGTACATCATCAAAGTAGCAACATCTGATGACCCATACTACCCATAACAAGTTCGCTTTTGATGCGGTCATAATCGATGCTAGTGCTTTGTTTAGAACTTTCAAAAGCCTACAGTGAAAATGTCATAAAACTCCTCCAGAAATAGAAGGTCGGTCTGACCTTTTGTACGTTCAGTCCTATGAAAGTTTTGATATTCATTGAAAACCAAAACCGGTATAAGAGAAGCCGCCAAGTTTCCAAAACGGGTCTGCCTTTGAAGGTAGTGATATCAATGAACCATACAGGGAAAGGCTGCCAAGGTTGATCCTATTAGCCAACTTAATCGTACCGAATAATACTTTGTACAGCGAGTAGCAATATTCCAGTTTTCATTTAACTTTCGAACTGTTATTCGGTGCGATTAACTTGGCTATTAGGATTTTACAACCTTATTGAAATAAAAATTACACCAACACCTAAATCCGACGTAGGATCAAATCATTCTTTGAGCTATAAACCAACAGATTTGCTGAATGAGCCATCATTAAATGGAATCCAACTTGTTAAAATTTCCTTCTATTTAATGTATCTGCATTTTGTATCACCAAGATGGGCGCATTAATCTGTGCGTGGTAAGTTGACAGAGCCTCATTGTCGTACGTTCGTTTTACCTGTAACAGCTATTTTCGAACAGTACGACGCAATACGAGCCAACACTCGCAGTGCGCCTTGCTGTTACATAAGCTGCTTGTGCGCCCTCCCAATAATTCTTGCCAATTTCAGGAGTAGCATGAAGGAGGAGTCTCCAACACAGTTATACCTTTGTACCACCGTTCATACCGAGACCAGACCCCATGTAGCCAGCTGCCGAACTAGTGTCCGTTCTTACTTTTGCGGAAAACATACGTTTGAAATTACGCTCTTTAGGAATTTACCTAATAAATATTTCTGAAAAATATCCTGATAATAATAAATAAATAATATGTGAATTAAACAAGAATTAAACAAGAAATAATTGTGCTGCGAAATAGTCCAAGCATGTGTCAATTCGCGTTTAAACAACGAACTTAAAACGCGGAAGGCATTTTGTTTTTTCGAGCCAAGGTCGACTAGAGTAAAAGATGCGTGTCTTGCCTCCCGACTCCATACCAATCTCGCACGTGCCGGGAAGTTAAAGCCTCATACCATTGCTTTGGTAAAAGTAGATTTTAGCGATGTTAGGGCGCGTTTACGTAACGACAGTTTTCTCGCTCACTAGTTTTTACTTGATCAATACTAAATCTGATGGCTGCTTCTCGCCTTTACCGGAGTATGCGGCTTTCGAGTTGTCCATACGTATTAGTAACCATGGCAATGACGCAGACGAAAATTTTCTCCTCGTGCCTCGTGACACCGCGTACGATGCTTGCAACATTTGAGCGTTGATTTATGACAACAAGAAAACAATTTTTACTGCAGTACAACGGACTGTTTTTTTCATGCCGGCACTCGATGGTTTGTCTTCGATTCGATAGCCACGAAATGGACGTTCTGTTGGATTTTGAATTCTCGCTGCGAGAAGCTATTTATTCTACCAACGTTTGATCATTGATAGAAGCTGTACTTTGAGGGAGAATAGCAAATTTTGGAAATAGCGTGAAATGACAACAATCTTGTAGCAATGTTTAAAATTACAGTAGCACCTTGTTTTTTTTTTATCCGTGTTGTTATTTATAATACATACAATTTGTTATATATTGCTGCATTCATTTAGTAGCAACGGGAAACTAATCATAAATAAGTAACGGTTGACTAGCAAAATAGCATTCGGCGAGCGAGAATGACTTGTTGCGTAAACGCGCCCTTAAATAAGCTGGCTTGTGAGCCAGGAGTTGAAACCTAATGCTATTTTTTTTTAACAGTTACAAATTAAAAACGTGGCAAAAATAAACAACAGTAAACCCAAAAACACTCTGCGCAATATAAACGCAATTCCACTATTGCTCCTAAAATCCACATAACAACGAAACAATTTTCTCCCACTGAACTTATTTTGGAATTTTGTCTGGCAATATCCGAACAATTTTTCACCATATTATAGTGTCCGCAGCCTATCTTGATTTCGCCCCACAATGCACACAAATAATCGATTGTGTTTTTGACAGCAGAGTGCCTTGTTGATATACAAAATAGTTACAACAACAACGGCGACCGCCGATTAAAGCAACCCCCTCCAGGAAGACATAGCCGAATTTAAAATACCCGCAGGACTCGAGATATGCTGCGCACACTTTAAGTTGTGTGTGAATCATGCTCTTCAGATGCTTTTAAATAACATTTTTTGATGGGATTAGTTTTCCGCATTTAACATTTCCAAATGAAAAATTGTAAATGGGCAGTAATAAAATTAAAAATGTACATTTTTGTTTTCCCAGACTCCAATTAAGCACTATTCTTTGTTTGGTAAATTTAGCTTCCGTGCAATTTTTGTCATTATATTGCCAGAATTATTTTCACGTTGTTAAGGAAAGTTATATTTTTAGGGCTTTCAATTTTAAACTGTTGCCAGGCCATTATGTTTCCATCTTGATTAATTAAATCATTGAGAAATTGTATTTCTTGCTTAATTAGATAAACATTGACCACTGGTCCTTTCTGAATTCAGATTATGTCATTGCCCCATATTAGTTCTTCCAGAACAGACCAACTATTTTCCTTTCTCCAAACACGTCTGTATTTTATCCAGGCGGAAAGTATCCTCACCCAATATCTGATGTTTCTTTCCTAAACGACCTTGCGAATACAAAGCGAGCGTTGGGTACTCCCCTGGCATTCATGCGCTCCTAACACCAGTAATGGCTTAAACAACTTATAGAGCTCAATCCTCAGACGACGCCAGTAGAGCGAGCAATTCGACCATTGTTGCACAAACAGCAAATTTCAGGACAGGAGCACGACGGCCAAAGCTATTCGTGTCTCGCTTCATGTTTATGTTTCCCATCAAGAGGCAAGAAACGAGCGTGGCGATCGCCGGCGCAGCTGCAACGAACGTATTGGATGCTTGCACCTAGTTGCCTGCAATTATAACGCCTGGCAAGACTGATTTCATAAACTTTCCATTCGTTGTCATGGGTTACTGAAGAACTCGCGTCTTTCCCCGCGTCCCACGCCCAATGTACGACGGCAAACTCGCTGGCCCTCTAAGAGCAGATCGTTAGTATGCGTCCCTTAAATCAGGTTAGGCCTAACGGTTGGCAAAACAGAAGCGAGGCAAATGGCCCAAGAACCTGCCCGCAGATGTCGGGTTCTCGGTGCGTTCGTGCATGCCCGACTTGCGAGAATAATTCGGGCATCATCGTCATTGCTGCGAAAAAGAAGACGGGAGGAAGAGAAGACGCGGTTCCCGTTAAAAGATGGCGGGCCGCACGTACATGCTTTTAGCAAGAGGTTTTCGTCACTGGTTAGCACTTTTCACAACCGGAACAGGCTGGACTTTAAAGGCGCCTGTTAACCATTGCGACAGCGTTGCCCATGTTCGAAACGCAACATCCACGTTCCAGATTCTCCGCCATCCAATAGGTTGATGTGGGTCACGTGATCTCGTTTTGGTTATGAAAATCGCGACGCTGCTGCGAATAGTGTTAATATTCCATTTTTAATTTACCGCTATTTTCTTTATATTGCTCGAAGCTTCTACGGTGCTGTATCTAGGAGTTGAAAAGGTGAAAATGCACCTTTAAAGAGGGATTGCCACCAAATGTCAAGCAAACTGCAGCACCTACTGCCATTTGCAGATATCTAGTTCTGTCTAGGGACACACAGTTTCTTTTTACCCAACAAACAAGCAAGGTGCCTAGTTAATTACTGAGTGTAAAGTTGGTGCGCCCAAGTGCACCAGGAAGCAAGCGGTCAAGTTAAGCCTAACGACATCACGGGCGCTTTTTTTCTATACATCGACCGTTTTGAAATGCAGGCTTTGAACCGCTAGATGGGCGCCATCTAGTGAGAGTGAAACCGTTAACTTTGACCGCTTGCTCTCTGGTGCACGTGGACACGCCAACTTTACACTCCATAATTAAGGAGGCACGTGGCTAATTGGTTGTGTAAAAAGAAATTTCTTTGCGCATTCCTTCGCTTGTTGAAATCAAGTGCTATATAGAACTAAATAATGGTAGACGGCGCTAGATGCTGTAGCCTGTCATTCCGTGAATAGGCACCTTTAAACCAACTAGCTGTAAACTAATCCTAACGACACCAACGCATCCGAAGTAAAGCCCAAATGGCAGTGAACATTAGAAATTATTCGCCCAGTCGTCGACAATTTCTTGATTATGCAGCGCTCTTGTGAAGGTGTGAGAAAACGCCACTTTAGAGGGAAATCGGTGTTGTGACCAATGTTGAGACGCGCTAACAGAGCAGTGATACGACGTGGCATTATTGTATATAACTCTATGCTGGAGCCTTAATGGGTTAGCTGCAAGGGGCACTGCAGAGAGAAACAGAAAGGCGTTATACTGAAGCCGATGCTGTGAAGAGTGATTTCTTAGACCTAAAACGCGGATTTTTGTTGTTGGAGAAAACAACGTTATTTTATGCCTAAGAAATCCGCTCTTCCGTTGTTTTTCCTCCATTTTTATGTAGTGCACCTTGTAGTTATGCCCTCCAAAACCCATACTGGTGCCAATATGGCGGCAAATGTCACTGCTCTATACTGGCAGCTGGTAAGTGCAGATGAAGCTTTATAAAAGTTGTGATATCCGTCAGAAAAAGTTTAGAAAAGCAATCAAGTTTCAGAAAGTTTGGCCTAAAAACGTAATGATATTATTCCACAGAGAAACGGCAACCAAAAAGGCGCTAGACCCTATTTCATATTTACTGTACATGTCAGATGTAAAAACTACTAATAAACAGCACTCAATGCCAAAATATGCGGACGATATTCATTACATTCAAAATACGCTAAACGAAACTACATTATGAGTTTAAAAAAAATTGGGTTGCAGCATAAGGGTTTTGAACTGCATTTCCTGTAGGTTAAGTTAAAAACCCGTCCAGTCTAAATCTGGCTCTGTAACCCAAATAAGCAATTCAGGTTTTGAAGGGTGCTATTTAGTTTTCACCCAAACGACGACCATTACACGGTTCACATCGCTGCGTCGTCATAGAAAAGCAGGAACGGCAAAGATTGAGAAACGGCCCAGTTAAGATAAAATGTGGCGTGGAAAGAATCCACAGGTTTGAAGAGGAAGGAAGTCGAATGCTTTTTATTTTATGGATCCTTGTGTGTCGTGATCAAAAGAAAGCTGATTTGCAGTTAAATGTGTAAATATGTGCCAATTCAGTGAGAGATTTCCGAGTTGTTCAAACGGAATTTAAAAAAAAAAGTCATGCCGATTATGCGAAGATAAATTACAGTACTTCCGTAAAATGTTGTCAGACGAACTGTCTGCATAATGAACAGGACGGTGTCACGTCTTTTGTTAACAAAATTGTCCCCCATCATCATAACTTCATCAGTTGAAAAAGATGTAAATCACACTATTTCCGTTGTTTTTTAAAATCCTTGCTGATAGATTGAAATAAACCGAAAGGCCTATTTATCTTTACACTAGGAAATTTCTTCACCATTCGCAAATTCTTTCCAAAATCCCTGAAGCTATAGTACTCGCGCACATCGCAATTTTCCCCAAGTACGAGCGCCGCGGACGCGGTGTATACCCGCTTCGCCGAATCCCCTTTTGCCAAAAATAAAAAATCTGCTTAAAATTCCGCCAAATGGGAATTCCAGTTTCACCGAAAATATTGTTTTTCAGATTACGTGCCTGGTCAAACAGCAACCGAAAGAAAACACAACTTTTCTTCTAGTAGAAACGCTTCTTTAATAGGCAGAGCAGGAAAATTCGTTGCGGCGAAACTGAAATTCGGCAGAACGGAAATTCCAATATTGCCGAATTTTAAGCAGGGCTTCATTGCCGGCAAAACAAAAAAAAAACTTTCCAGCGAAACGGGATTCGGAGAAAACGGAATTGCACTTAAACGTGGTAGGTTTAGACTTACGAACGTTTTTCCCTGCCATTAATTCCCGCGAAAATCTGCAGTCATGGTAATGTCTTCCTCCGTGATTTCTTTGTTTCAGATCGGTTCGTGTGTACGAAGTCTGTGCATTTCTATAAACCAGTGACACCGCCTCCCCCCCCCCCCCTCCTCCCTCCCAAGACCGGAGGTTAAGATAAAAAGAGTAAAATTGCGTAAACGTGAACGAAGTGGGTTTATGTAGGCATTATTATTACGGAGGACAATCAGCCATTCTTGAAACGATCGCTTACGGCAATTTTATAGTTCGAATGAGGAAAAAGTTTGTCTGATCACACCGAGATTATCTTCCTAAGGCTTGCCGCCCTTCCGATGTCAGACTGCCTACAGGAGGTGTTACAGTCAAATTATTTATATTTATATTTTATTTATTAAAATTTCTCTAAATGAGTTGATTTACTAGCCTTGGTAGGGGGGGAGGGGGAGCGGGCGGAATGGGGATTACAATACTCCACCAATGTCCCAGACCGACTGGCTTCTTTTTTTTTGACCCCATTTTCAATCCTTCAAGGATGCTGCCAGACGTAACAGCTTTTTTCACACTTTTTCACTTTCATGCTTTGCCTTTTATTTTCACATTTTACGCATGCCTATTTTTTTCCTATCCATTTTTGCAATTCTACTTTTAATTTTTTTCATAGTTTTCGTATTTCTACATGTAATTTTTTTGCATAAGTATTTCTTCCTTTTTCTATAATTTCACTCACTGTTTCGTTTTTGGTATTTCAGGTGCGAGTTGCTAAAGGAGTGGACGATAAGTTTCGAGTCAAGTCCAGTTCTAATTCACTCATTACTGCATAGCTAGGGGACTGTGCACATAGCATCACATGTTAGGCATCGGCAACAAGGTTTTACCTTGTACCGACTCTACGTCTAGCTCCAGAGATGCAGGTCGCAACTCCAAACACCAACTGAGGAAGCCTTCTCCAAAATTAGCATTTATACCCGCTGATGGAGGGCTTCCCGCCAAGGTTTTACGTCACGTTACTGGCTGACTGCATTGATCTGGTTCCAACTGGTTTGAGCAGGTGTACTCGCTCGCTGGATAACTGTTGGCGTTTGGCCAGTCACCGTGTTTAGGCGGCAATTGGACGGGCACGCGCATCAGCTAATGTACGGCGAGGCGCCCCACCCACATGTAAGCCGTTTTACACAGGATACCTCTAAAATTTGTTTATAATAAAAATGTTGTTACACCCACGTAATTATTCTTCTCGTGTGTTTATTAATGAGTTACTTATGACTAGATTAAAAACACAATTCAAAAATCAGATGTGTCTCAAGCTTTATAAATTAATAACATTTTTACAAGCATTGTTTGAGCACTTTCAAGACCAGCATTTGTTTCTCCAATCTAGTCTTGTTTTTGTACTGCTTAAATAAATACTGGCTGCACAAACCTATTTACGTTACCTTTTGGAGTTAAATGTCAGACTGTGAGCGGGGAATAGAACCCACGACCTTCCGTACGGCTTAGCGGTAGGAATGCAGCCTTTGGTTTTAAAGAGTGGGTTCAATTCCCCGCTCAGGCAGTCTGACATTTAAGTCCAAACGACAACGTAAATGGGTTTGCATCCGTATTAATTTAACATCTCGGGAGCCCATTTGGTTTTCCGTCCTGTTTTTCTACTGCTTCATGCAGTAATTTCAGCCCTTCATTTTTCGTGTCTTCTGCTTCCGGGCAGAAAATTAAGACGGAGAGACCTAATTTTAATTGTTATTTCATTTGTGCGTTTTGCCTTTTTTTTCCCTCACACCACCGCTCCGATTTTTCACACTTTATCACATTTCTTTTTTTACCATTAGCCAATTTTCATAACCACGTTTTTCACATTTTTTTCACCATTATCCAATTTTCATATTTTATCAGACTAACCCTGTTCTTTTGGTATCCTCACCTCCTCCCAAAACAAAATGTCTGTAAGCCCCAACTCTTACGGGCGGCTTTCTGTGCCTATACGAAGATGCTGCGGGGCCTCCCTGGCCTCCCAGGAGAAAACCAGCATCTATCAGTACCTTCCTAAACCACCGAACAGAGCGAACAGAAGGTACCACTGTAAGAGGCTGTTTGACTCCAAACTTGACGTTGGGCGTGCGCAGTAACGTTGCGTCAGCCGTTCAGTACCTTCCTAAACTTCAATCACAGCTTAGCAAACACAACAAGCTGAGCAGAGCATTTGATACGTCATACCTTCATTGCGACCAGACGTGGCTAATGGATTGGACCAGGCTTGGCTAATGGATGTGACCAGGCGACAGCAATGCCAAATTGCAAACCATCCGGGGGAAGATGGTTGTCTGCGGTGGAGGTCTGAGCATGCGCGATGTAACAGTTTGGCCTGAAACAGATTCATCGCCGACAATGGTTGACGTCAATCATGCAACATCAACACGGATATTAGCAGGGAATGAGCCAAACTGTCACCAACAGTGGTGCGTTTTGTTCGCTCTGTTCGGTGGTTTAGGAAGGTGGTACTGTGAGGCACCGTATACCGTACTACGCCGGAACAGTGAAAATCGTGAGGTGTGGAAGCCACCTATGCACCACTTCTCACACGGTTACGAAAACTTAGCTCAGCCTCTTCTCACGGACTATTTCGTACTGCTACAGTCACACGATTATGGAAATGAACCGACCTACGCGGTCATGGCGTCTGCCAAAGCAGTGAGTCACCGAAAGAAAAAACGGTACCGTATCGTGCTGTAGACCGTGTCGAAACTCTGCCGTGAGAAAGGGCCTACACCGGTCCTATCGACCGGCAAAACGAGGAATTTCATTCGAATTTTTTTCCCTGAACTCATCTTTGTAAATAAATATGGAATTTGAATGAGGTGCCTCCGCGTTGCAATCTGTACGTTTCCTGGAACACTACGGCATAAGTAGGTCCCGGAAGCGATCACAAACAAAATTAAAAAAAAAACCCAAGACATAGGCAGTAAACGAAAGAAACCCTTCGCTATTGATTGTATTTACGATTGGAGGAGAGGTTGCGTACCCTCGAAGTTCATAAGAACAGACAAAAGCCTTGGTTGCATGCCACACAACCCTTAACCCTTGCACAGGATGCTTCACTGCAATCTGCCTCTACCCGGGAAAATGTTGCGTCTATTGTTGTGAAAATTCTTTACGTCAACCGTACATGCACTTTTTTTACGCCTTTTTATGCGTTTTGGTAGGAAATTTATAATTTTAAGCAACAAATATAAAATCGACTATGTACTTTGTTCAGACTTATATCCATGGATATTCCTACAAAATTTCATTCGAATCGATTCATTCTTTTGGCAACAGCAAAGCCCCAAACCGCGTTTGGACGTCATTTTGGTCCGCCATTTTGAATTTTTAGCAACAACTATAAATTCGAGTATACGTACTTCGATTATTTAAAGGAATGTTTCTGCCAAATTTCATTTGAATCGATTCACAAGTTGGGTTTCAAAACCGAATTGTCAGAACGATAATTTTCAAAAAGCAACGTGACCACTGTTTTCCACTTTATTAACAACTAGGTAATGTTGTTTAGTATTATGAGTTAACGAGTTGTGCCCGTGCGCATGCTGTGCACCCCTCCCCCTATCCACACCCGCACGTCCCTGCCCCCTCCCCCCACCCCCTGCCGCATCCCGTTGCCTCCCCTTCCTGCACTCCCATGGTGTGGGTTCTGAATATCTCTCCGCCTTCCTCCGGCACCACAGGAGTTTGGTGTTTGGTTTTAAATTTATCAAAATATATCACTTATGGCCTCCCCCACAATTACTTTAACCCCCAAATCTCCACACTCCTGCCCCCTTCCGGATACAGATACGTGTCCCCCCCACATACACTTACCCGTATCCCACCCCCCGAGAAAATGTCGTCCCCGTAACATTCCCCTTTGGTGCAGCCCCGGAAAAGCCGCATGCGTGTGGTTGACTGAAGGCTAAAAAAATCGTATTAATGAGAAATCGAGCATTCAGTAAGCAAGTAATTCCATGTTTATGTTAATCCTTTGAAACAATTGACCTCGGTACCGCGTATTGCCTATTGTTGCAAGGAACGATTGTCGCAGTCCACTTAAAAACACTTCAATTCCTTTCTGGAAATGAGCATCTATATACTATATAATTACACAAAATACGCAAGGCAGCCAGCAGCAGCAAGCAGGACATACGATGCCTTCTACCGACGGAACGGCAAATTATAAGAGTAGCAGCCAAGGCCCGCTGAGATAGTAGCTGCGCCCAGAACGCAACGTCCAGCAGTGCGAACATACGATGTTCGGTCTACCGACCGAACGGCAACTTAATGGGGGGGGGGGGGGCCGCCCGGGGGGGGGGAGGGGAGGGGAGTGAGGCGAAGCGGAATGAGCGAGCGAAGCGAGCGACTCCGCTAAATTAGGAAATAAATGCGCCTTTCCATCATACCAGGCAGTCAATTTCGAGGCCATTGCGGCCCTCAAAATTAAGAACCTATCGTAGTTTGGTTTAAAGTTGTCTGGTTTAGTAGACACAGGTTGGTTTTTTTTTTTTAGCTGAAACGCCGACAATGGCACATTCCACGCGACTAAAACTAGTGGTCGACCGAAACCAAGTTTTTCACTTTCGGCCGAAACCGAAACTACTTCCGAAACCCCTTATTTAATTTCGGCCGAAACCGAATTCATTGCTGAAACTGGCAATTCGGTTTCGGCCGAAACCGAACCCCTACCGAAACTGGTACATCATTTTCGGCCGAAACCGAAACCACTACCGAAACCAGAACCAGAGCCTAACCTGAACAATATTAGTTTTAATAATTAGACAAAAGCAAGGACAAAATAAAAAAATCATGAGTGTGTGGTTTTTCGCAGACATTAGAGTGGAAGGCACAGCCCGGTTTACCCATTTCCCGCCCTACGCTGAACAAATCAACATGCGTCCACCAGTGCCCCCCCCCCCCACTCTCCCAACAAACAAAAAAAAAATGTTTCAAAATTAAAAAAAAAAAACTGTCAATGTGGAAAGACTACAAATCTTTCGTTTGCATTTTTTTTGGTTAAAATTCTTGTTTTACTTAAATAACCATTAATTCGTGTCAGTCAGGATAGTTCCGATCACTGGAAAAGGGGTTCATTCAATAAGTATAAGCTTTGCTTGAAAGCGTAAACAGGAATAAAAGCATAAATTACGTCTAGTGCAACGAAGCCATAAATATTTGGATTGAAAGAAATTGTTTTTATTATTGATTAGCGTGGGCATGGCAGATGAAAGAAGGATGTGTGATGGCGCCCCCTGTGCATTCCTAGGATGTAGCTTAGTTAGTCTACGGAAACTGACTACTGCTGGGAGGTGGAACTTCACCGAAACTGCTGCATAGGATTCGGCCGAAACCGTAACCGAAACAAGTCAAACCAGTTTCGACCGAAACTGAGCTATAACTTCATGGCCGAAACCAGAACCGAAACCAAAAATTTGCCAGTTTCGGTGTCGAAACCAAAACCGAAATTCGGTCGACCTCTAACTAAAACTTTGTTGCAGCTTTGGTGCCACAATAATACGCCAAAATATGATCGAAATATCGGTGCGGCAGGTCTGGTAAGTGGCGCCATCTCTTCGAAGACTTTGGAAAAAAGTGTTATAACCCGCACTTGTAGTCCAAGGACGTCAACAGACGGCGGCATAGCAGGTTTGGTAAGTGGCGCCATCTGTTCGAAGACGTTGGAAAAGTGTCCCAACCAGAATTTAAGGCGAATCCCGTCAACAGATAGCACGACAGGGTGGGGTACTTGATTGTACTACGGAATGGCGAGGCTGGTGCACTCGGCCGCTGCTGCCTATTATATATGTAGACTAGTTGTGCCCGTACGCATGCTGCGCACCCCCCCCCCCCACCCCGCCTCCCTCCAGGTGTTTGGTCTTTGGTTTTAAATTTATCAAACCGAAGACCGAACATGTGAATGGCTCCCACATATTCCCTGTCTCCCACAATTACTTTAACCCCAATCCCCACACTCCTACCCCCGTAGATACTGACAACGTTTCTTTTGGTTGCATTGTTTTATAGACTCGTAGACTACATTGTTTCCACTTTTTTCTTTATTAATTTTTTGTTAACTGTGCTTTGAATTTGGAAACCCTGTTTTCCACATTAAATGCTGTTTTATTCCTATTTTTTTTAAGGAAATGTTTATTTTTTTTATTCACTTTTTCGGCGCGAGCCTTACCCAAACGCGGGCATCAGCTCTTGTGGTGTCAGTTTCGTCTTTTGCCAATTATTTTCTTATAAACTGTACTGAAATAAACTCAACTCAGCTCAGCTCAACTTATAATTGCCGTAAACTGCATTTTGGATTCTTCATTTTTAACCACCATCTTAAATACTCAAACCAGCCTGTGTTCAATTTGATCAACGATTTTAAGATATACGGCAAAAAAACAAGTTTTTGGACGCCATTTTGGCCGGCCATTTTGGATTTTTAGCAACAGGCATAAAATAAAGTACATAAGTCGTTCAGTCTTGTTTCAAACAATACTCATACCAAATTTCATTCGAATCCCTTCAGGCGTTGACAGACAAACAGAGTGAAGTTCCAAAATGTCGAGTTAAAACAGGACCTCGTTCGCCTCGCTCACTCGGACAGTTCGGGGTTGAAATAAGGGGCCACATTACACAAACAAACGTCGACCACCCTACCCCTTCACTTTTACCGTGACTGAAGAGGAAACAATTCGGGTAAATTGTTAATTTTTCTCGATCCTAATTTTTTAGGCTGGTTTCAAAATTCGAGAAAGCTATTGGAAAGCTACTTAGAGTAATATTTTATGCGTTACGTCATTGTGTTAACCGCTATTATTAATAATGTATGGGTAACGTTTAAAAGGTGTATAATTCCCTGTTGGCTTTTCTGTATGGCCGAGTTTTACAACAACGCTTCAAAAGTGTATAAATGTTGCAAACGCTTTTATTTTCCTGTTTTTTTTTTTCCTACTTAACGAAACGGATTATTTTTTTTAATAATTACCAATTTCAGTCATTAAAATAAATATGCGATGGCTGCGGCTAAAGTTTGACATCCAGCTCGTATTTGATGCAAAAACCTGCCTATAGTAAGATTTGAGCTTCATTTACAAAGCTTTCAGTCATATCTAATAATTTTTAACAACTTTTTTTAACACCCAGACAAAACAGGGATTACGTTATATCAAACAGTAAGCGACAATTTTACCTTTATTTCTAAATTGAATTATTTATTAAAGGTGTTGGCTCTGCTGTTTGAAACGATATTGGTCATTCACTTATACCTATTTAATTTTTTTTTTTGCATTGTTATTTTATAGTGGGATGAGGGAAACATACGGACGTACGACGAATTCTTTAAACGTACAGTTACTTTCTGGAACAGTCAGTGAGGGATTTGGTTAACCAGAACACCTAGGCACATGGCTCTTTCACGGCCACTTTAGTCTTTCATAACAGGTGAAGGGCGTTGGGGGTAGGGGGTGGTAGAGGGAGAGAGAGTGTCACGGTTCCAAAAATGTTACTTGGAAGTTTTACTCTTTTAAAAAAAATCTAATTCGTAAATATGTTACATCATCGATTTTCTTAAAGTACTTCACCCTCTTTGTTCTCTGCCTAACTGTTTAGTAATTAAACAGGACGGAAAGCCAAATGGGCTCGAGAAGTGTTAAATAACTACGGATGCAAACCTATTTACGTTACCTTTTGGACTTAAATGTCAGACTGCCTGAGCGGGGAATTGAACACACGACCTTTGAAACCAAAGGCCGAAGTCCTACAGCTAAGCCGTGTCAGTATGACTTAGCGCCATGTTTCCCAACCGGGGAGGCGCGCCTCCCTAGGGGGGGGGGGGCGTGGAGCAACTACAGGGGAGGCGCGCGACGCTGCCAGATCAGTGGTGAATTTTTTTTTTAACGATGCGTCGCAAAGCTCTCGCCAACGACAGACCTATACTTGCTATTACCATTTTTTTAAATTACATTATTGTAAAGATTTTCAAGACTTACCAGTATCATTCATTTTGTTTTTTAAAAAGTACTCTGCAATGCAGCGTCGCATTGGGCCACTCGGGAACACTATGATCAACGGGAAGGGCCCCCTCAGAAAAACTTTAAAAAAGAATAAGTTGCAGGGAAACTTTCCAAATTCACGCCAATTTCTTAAAAACACCCCCCACCTGCATGAGGCCTTTGTTAAAACAACAAAAAATATTTTTGAATGCTTATGAAAATTGCATACCTAAGTTGCAGGAAAATGTTTCAAATTCAAGCATATTTCTTAAAAATACGGTAGGTGGACCATGCCGAAGAAGCTTATGGCACTATCCCCAGCCCCTTTAGGAGGGCGCTTACGTCCAACCCCCCCCCCCCCCCCCCCCCGGGGGGACCCCCCGGGTCCACACCCCCCACTGGCGGGGGGGGGGGGCCCCCCCCCACCCACCCCCGTGGAACAGGGGGGGGGGGGGGGGGGCGCCATTGCTTGCTGGTCCCAGTGGGGAAGAATACTGTTGAAAAGGTTGGGAACCGCTGGTTTAGCGGTAGGACTTTGGCCATTAGTTTCAAAAATCGTGGATTCAATTCCCCAGTCAGGTATAGTCATGCATTTAAGTCCAAAAGGCAACGTAAATAGGTTAGCATCCGCATTTATTTCATGGCTTAGTAAATATCGTGCAGCGGCAACTATAATAACGCTGTGAAAAGAGGCTGCCAGGGCGAGCATGTTCATTCATGGCACGGTAGCAATAAAAAGGAGGGAGCATGTTTATTGTTTGCATGGTAATGCCAGCAGCACTATGCTGATCCCGTTTTTAATGTGTTTTTTAATGTTTTTTATCATGTAATTGGCTTTTATTGTAAGTATCATTGCGGAAAAATTGGTCCTTTCTCATGTTCTTGTTGTCCCCACCACATTTGTATTTAGTTTTTAGGTGACCAAGACGAGCAGTACACTGGTTGAAAATTAAATATAGTTTGTGACATGTTCTTGTGGAAATTGACCTATTATAGGAGGTTTCCTTATTTTCACAATAACGTCCACTCACAAATTAATTGCTTTTACTATTGTCCCCCATTGTAAGAACCACCTCTGGATGGCTGTGCTTTTTTTTACAAGGTGGAAAAGATCATGGTCTTGGTGATGGGCAGAAAGAAAAGAAAGGCAGCCAAAAAAAAATGGCAAGGAGATAGAAAGAGAGGATGAACGACGAAAATATGAGGCAATCAGGGGAAAAGGTGAGTCAAGACTTTTTTTTTTCTAGGAATAGAACGAAATGAATCCGTAGTGCACACATGCATGCGGGGAAAAAAAACCAATAATTCTGGTGGAATCAAAAGAAAATAACCGCAGAACCAGAAATTGGCTGCGATCGATAAGGCATAGATATCGTTCGTTTTCATTGGTTTTTTGTTCTTATCAATTTCTGGTGGCTTTTGCAGACAGGATATTGTTCAAAGCATCGTTTCAATATAGCGACGAAAGGACAACTCGTTAGAAGTCGCTGAAACAGTGTAACTTCTACAATTCTGTTTTTTTTTTGCGGTAGTGCAAGATAATGTGCAAGGACCTTGTAAACCTTGGTCTTCTGACGACTTGTAAACCTTGTAAATCTTGTAAACGTTGGTCTTGTAAACCTTGGTCTTCTGACGACTTGTAAACCTTGTAAATCTTGTAAACGTTGGTCTTGTAAACCTTGTAAACCTTGGTCTTGTGAATCTTGTAAACCTTGGTCTTCTGACGACTTGTAAACCTTGTAAATCTTGTAAACGTTGGTCTTGTAAACCTTGTAAACCTTGGTCTTCTGGCGACTTGTAAACCTTGGAAATCTCATCACCCTTATCTCGTAAACCTTGGTCTTCTGGCGACTTGTAAACCTTGTAAACCTTGGTCTTCTGGCGACTTGTAAACCTTGTAAATCTTTGTCTTATAAACCTTGGAAACCTTGGTCTTCTGGCGACTTGTAAACCGTGTAAACCTTGGTCTTGTAAATCTTGGTATTCTGGCAACTTGTAAACCGTGTAAACCTTGGTCTTGTAAACCTTGTAAATCTTGGTCTTCTTGCGATTTTATACCACAGCCTCCATAATCACAGTAACTTACTTGCTTTAATTGCAGAAGAAATTAATTTGAAGGAAGTAAAGTGACTCGTCAGTAATTGCCTACCTACATGGAAACACTCGCAGTTATCTACAAGTTCAATAATTTTTAACCATTGCCGCGTTCATTCTGGCCTTGTTCACAATAAAAAACAGCATGCAAAGGTTGTAGTTCTGTCAACAGTTTGCCATTTTTTTTTTTATTGACAACTGGTGACCATGCTTGCTATTTTTATTGTGAAAGAGGATGGCCGACAATTATTAAACTGATTTTTGCGTGGGCCATAGCAGGTGTTTTCTAGTACAGTAGATTTAGTGTTGAATGGAGCAAAACATCAAACAAATTCCATCAGAAATGAAACCAACCTTACGTGACTCAGAAATGCTACCAAAATGTTATATCTAAAGAGTAAAAAAATAGCGAGTCCGGTCGGGAACTTGACAGAATTTCCTTCCCAGTTACAGCTCTTTCAGAGAGATATGTCGAGTGCTGCCACCACACAGCTACCATGACTAGCATTTGCAAACAGTTGGAATTCTCGTGCAAGGGAATTCTCCTTCAAGCTCTCGACCGTACTAAAGCTGAAAGAATCTCTGGCATTGTTTTTCCTCTTTCTTCTTTTTTTTTTACTGTTTTTTTTTTTTTAGTGCAGTACAACAACAGTACTGCGATCCGATCTCGAGTCAGTTAATTGATCTGATCCCCGTAAAAACACACACAAAAAAAAAACAGAAAAGAAAAAAAAACAGCAGCAGAGTCAGCAGTTGATCTTATTTCAGCGAAACTTCTTCGAAGAAATAACTACTTCCAGGAACATAAACAGGAAGAAAATTCTTATTTCTTTTCTCTCCCGAGCATGACGCACTGTTTTCTTTCCGGTATATTCTGTCTCCATTCCGATTCTTTTGTTTTCATTTCGGATTAGTGTGTGTTGACCCAACGATGACGAATGGTCTCACAATGAAATTGTCAGGAAGAGCATGGCTCTATCGCTTGTACCGTAAGACTCTGACTTAACCGCTCATCATCCTTACATCCTTACATTCTTGCATTTCTGTCATTCTTGGCCCCAGCCCACCCCACAAATAAAATATTGTCTGCGTTGCACAATTTCATCAGTTTTCAATTTGGTTTCATGTCTAGAATTTCAACTTGTGAGAGGCGTGCGTGAAGGGCGAGCAATTCCGGGATCCGGCGATCCCAACCTTTTTTTTGTAGCTGCCTGAATCCCGGGATTTTCGGGACTGAAAATGGGACAAATTCGTGTGAAAATAGGTTATAATGAATGAACTTCTTAATTCGTGAATTTTAATGTAATGCAAAGCAAAATCATAAAATTACATATTCACTACAAATACAATAAGCAGTTCCCTCTTGTTTCCTTTCATCTAGACTCTAGTCTATAGTCTACCCGCTAACAATAACGTTTAACCCTTTACTGCCCAATGGTAGGCGGCTACAGAACGGTAAAAAAACTAAGTCCCAACGCGCAACGCGAGCTTTGTGAAGGGTCCCCGAGAACCCCGAGCAAAGCGAGCAGCAACAGCCCAGTGGTTAGCGTCCTCGTCTTCAAACAAAGCGAATGCCGGTTCGAATCCCGCGACTATATGTAGAGTGTAAATGTCTTGGTAATTATATAGAACAACGCCTTTTCAAGCTATCGCTATAATTCAACGACCTGTCGATTCCTTTCGTCGTTGCGGTTCAAAAATCATAACGAAAAACTTGCGCAAACCCCTTTTTCTTTTATAAAATAAGTTTTAAAACACGTTAAAACGCAATTGACAACCGTGGTTAGGCCGCCATAACGCGCGACGATGGGAGCGCAACAAGAAAACCTGATTTCGACCAGAACATTAGTAAACGTAAATTATCTTGTTCATTTGCGTCGGCATGGCTGAAGCGGTGATTTGTGATGGATGCGAACTGTCGTTTTAATTCTATATCAATATTTCTTTACAGTGTGAAACATCGTCCGCAGGGGCGCGCTTCGCGCGCACTATTATATACATCGAGAATTTGTGTAATCAGACATAGTATGACGTAAGCATTTGTGAAACAACGAAGTGTCATAATTTCTTTCTTGTTTCACAAATGCTTGTGTCATACTATTTCTGATTAGACAAATTCTCGATGTATATAATAGTGCGTGCGAAGCGCGCCCCAGCGGACGGCATTTCATACTGGAAAAAATTTTTCCCGGAAAGGATATAATTTCCGTTTACTAATGTTCTAGTCGAAATCAGGTTTTCTTGTTGCGCTCCCATCGTCGCGCGTTATGGCGGCCTAACCACGGTTGTCAATAACGTTTTAACGTGTTTTAAAACTTATTTTATAAAAGAAAAAGGCGTTTGCGCAAGTTTTTCGTTATGATTTTCTGAACCACAACGACGAAAGGAATCGAAAGGAAGTTGAATTATGTTGATAGCTTGAAAGGGCGCTGTTCTATATAATTACCAATGTGTTCACTGGTCTTCCAACGCCACCAAGGGAAATTAATAAAAGTTTGAATGTTGAATTCATCTTTTGCTTGGTGTCAGAAAGCGAAGTACAATGACAGTACGCAATTATTAACACACACAGAAAAAAAAAGCACAATTTTCAGACAGACCTTTCTCCCTTTCTTTCGTTAACCTCGGCACTGGTTTAATCTCAAGCAGATGGCACTTTAGTTCAGTCGTGTAGTTCGATACGCATATTATCCTAGTAAACCAGTTATAAAACCAAGATCCTACACTAAACACAACAATGTTGCGACTGAGTCTGTAGGAATTAAGTAATAGATAGCCGTGAAGTAGACCGTGTTAACCTGAAATAATTGCTCGTTTTGCGAGAAACGGAGAGTCCAAATGTCGAGGGGTGGCGAAATCTCACGAGTGTGATAGCGCGAGTGTGTTTTTGACACCCCGAGATATTTATCCTGTTCCGGGATTGGATGCCCTAGTGGAACTACCCCAATTTCAACAGAGCTAGTAGAGAGTGGAGTTTGGCACGAACATTGGGCGCTTTTGTAAAACACCAAGCCTAACGTCAGTCAAACTCGCCCATCTGGAGACAGTGTGGTACCTTTACCGCACACGACACCCATGAGCAAACTCCGCTCTTTCCCCAGAGCTATACTGATGGCCGTGTCGGTGTGGCTCAGCGTTAGGACCCTGGCCTTTGGTTTCAAAGGAAGTGGGTTCGATTACCCGCTCAGGCAGTTTGACATACAAGTCCAAAAGGCAACGTAAGTAGTTTTGCATCGCTATATTTATTTGACTCTTGTTGAGTCTTGCCTTTTCGTTATGTTTTGCTACAGTGGTAATTTGCAGTTATACCGTATGGAGCAATACAAATGTGTAATTGACGTATGCAGTTGGAAGGGCAGACGTACCAACAGGACACTACTAAACAGTCTGAATGCGTGGTGTACTGAACAGTATCTATATTGAGCATTATATTTTTAAAAAAAATTGTCTCCGAACTTTTCCTACTATATACGGCATATGAGCCAGAATCTTATGTATGATGATGAGGTAATCACCGACGCGATAAGTTTTCGTCGGATGCTGATATTGGCTTTGTTGTTAAAAAAAATACGACTCTCTAGTCTCTAACTGACTGCAATATTGAAGAGGTGACGTCCCGAACTGCGCATTTACATGCCGTTGTGCATGAGAATTTTTCTTATTAGCTACACACCTTTGCTATTACGTCATCAATAGTGCGTGCACTATGGACGACGGTTTGGCGTTGAAAGACCTCGTTAGAGGTTAGTAGATTTGAATTTCGAATTACTCAATCTGTGAAATCCCCAGTGTTTTGACCTTCTCACCTGCAACTGACCCGCACTTGCATTTTAATATCGTCGGGTCACAATTGAACAAATGTAACTAGTCTTTGAGGAGATGTGGCTGACTCGATTTGCTTGAGGACCTTCTTTTGGCACGGCCACATTAACTCGACGTGAGACACGTCAACTTAAAAAGCGGTACTAAGAATATATTTCCTACTGGTCATGACGGCATAGTGACTGGAGATGCAAGAAAAAAGTTCCTTAGAGGGAGAACGAAATTTTATATCAAGAAGACGGAGACATATTACTTCCTCCATATCTTAGCATTCTGCCACAGACAAAGCCCACTTCCGGACCTTCACCGATATCTCCAAATACAGCCTTTGTTTTTCTTCCCAAAAACTTTAATATATACCATACCTACAACTACAACTAATAGACCCTGTTAGGCCTAGGTTTAGGCATGCGCATTGGCTGCTTCATTTCGTTTCGATTAATCTTGTGTTGATCTTTGGTTGTTTACGTTTTATGCAAATTCAGCAACTCCACGAAAATCGATCCAGCGTCCTAGACTTACGGTTCAGGCTGGGTCCAGTTTGCAATCAATCCATCGCCTTGCTGGTCAATACCAATTTTCCAACGAGTGCGGGGTCGTCTCTGGATCGCTTGACGAGTGGGTGGGTGGGTGGGTTGGTGGTTGGTTAGGTCTGTGGGATTTTCGAGAACAGGCTGTGGTAATGCAAGCTGAGTTGACCCGTGACGTCCAGCTGCCTTGACCCGTCCTTCGCGTCAATTCCATGTGCCGAGATCTCACGACACTCTTCGGTCGGGGCTCAAAAACTGGCCGTGTAAACTTGATGAAACTCGGTGTGAGGATAGCCCTCATCAAGAAAGCATAAAATGCTGAGGCTGCAGAAAGAGCAGCAATCGACATAAAAAAAAATCGAAAGATCGTACGCAACGCTTCCCCTATTTTCCCCCCTTTTCATTTAAAGTGGCCGCCAATGCCACTGCGGTTCGCAGTTTTATTTCAAAACAAACTTGAGCGTGGAAACATCATCGAATACAGCGAGAGAAAGAAACTTTTCCTAAAAAATCCAAGTTTGTATAAAGCTTCGTCTAAGCTTTTGCATGTTGTGCACAACAGAAAGTTTTCTTGTTATTGGGGTTCTTGGGACTGATTTTTATGTCAAGCCTAGCGCCCGATGTTGTCCATTTTTTCCCCGAAGATGATTGGCAATTACGTGCTCAGGACATATGCTACATCAAATTTAACTTGTTCTGTAATTCAATACAAATTAATTTGCGGTTGTGTGGACTTAAAGATGTAAAAATGTTCCCGGTTTCATTGAAAAACCACAAGTTCATAAAAGAGGACCAATTTTAATAATTTTCGGTCTCACCTAGAACAAGCATAGACACAAAAAAAATGAATGATGATAACAGCGAAGTTTACCAGCTGTGTATGGCACCATACTCATATTTTAAAAGGAGAAACACAAATTTTTTTTTAATTTTTAATTTTGACGAGCCTTATGTCAGCCGAAGCAATTAATGCTTGTATGGCTGAACCGGCTCAATTTTGAACATTACCAGATTTTCTTAGAGAAGAAAAAACCTGGTAAAGGGAGGTGCCAGCTCGGGGATTCGATCCGGGAAACCTCCGATCATCGTCGGGGCCGAAAGATTGTCCAGAATTAGCCAGAATACATCCCACAGCCGCTGAAGGAGCATGGTAGCCTCTCACGCTACCCTGGCCGGCAGTCCTGGCGGGGGCGTTGCCAAGGTCCCTTTTCCAGGGGTTCGACCAGTTCCGCAAACCTCCAGCAAATAAAATGCCAAATAGCACTGAAAACGGACAACAACATCTGCCATCTTGGAAAGCCTGACACAGAGACCTCTGATCTTTAAGGTTTTACCATTGTCAGGTTATTAAACTCGGTTTGCCATTTTTCCATAGTTGGGAAATTGTTCTTTAATTTGCCGTACTTGTAAATATCAACGTGGGCAAGTTGGAAGGGCTTACTGAACTGATACGGTTCCTAATGCTGCATAATGCTGAACTGATGGTCCAAAAATGCTGAATCCTGCTGATCGGACGGTCTATAAGAGCTTGAATGAATTTGAATTGTGTGGTGTAAAATGAGTTCTCTTAACGGGCAGAACTCACAAGCACATACGGCATGTACAATTTTTTTTTTAATTTTCAGCGCAAATATCTTGGCACCTTGTTCACAAACAAGATAAAAAAGTTTAAAACGAGAGGGACCAGCCCTGCAACCAGTTAACAGGGTCCGCCATGTTCTGCCCATTTAGTGGGCTCATTTTACACTTCAGTTTCTTCACTCACAAAATTTGCTAATTCAAATGGGTTTTGTCCGTATGTTTATATGTGTGTTTTTTCTGTTTGGGAAACGATAACATTCGCACTACTGTTCGATTGGTTCAAATTTACTGACAAGGGAGATTTGGTACATGAAATGAACGAGTTAGAAGATAAAATTTCGACCTCAAATATTTTAGGGGTGGGAGCCGAAAATCGAGGCAGAGTACTGGGCAGAAATCGTACAAGCGGCACAGCAAAGCACTTCCCTGTGGAGCACTGGGAAGAAATCATATTGGTTTCTGCCCTGTATACACAGAAAGTTAACGTATTATAGCATCTCTCGCTCGGACAAGTGACTGTGACCTTCAGAACTCAATTAGATGATTAGTTTTAAGCTTAAATAGTTTTAAACTAGTTTTTTTTAAAACAGTGTAAACTTACTTTGGTGCCTTTCATAATAAAGGACTCTTCAGCACTCTTAGATGACGAATGGTGATTTTAGTATAAGCTTCTGTAACAATACTATCGATTGCCTGCAACCGACTGGCCTTGTGTTCGAATACACATAGTTGATACCATATATATTAACAATAATTTTGTGGCGATAATAATAATGATCAATATTACGGATAAAGAGACGGACAGACTAGAAGAAACAATCCCCTTCCTTGACTTCATCCGACCCCAAACATGAAAATGTATGTATTAAAGTAAAAGAAAAAAAAGAAATTTGAAAGACGCTGTTAAAAGTGACAGCTACAAATTTACCAAAATATGTGCTGTAGCTCATGGAGTAGCCCCAAACTCCACTAGAGAAGCTTACATCGCTTCCCCCAGAGCTGTAAATTATCAGTGAGTACTTAAATTTTAGAAAATATGCACCGAGATTGAATCATCTGTCTGCTTAAAGCACCCGTAATGCTTGGCCACCCTAACCAGACAAGGGGCGAACGTATTGGTTCGATCAGTGATTTTCGATAAAAGTGACTACATCAATACCTCAAACTGACCTCAAACTTAAGTTTGCGGATGATGTTAAGGCTGGCACTGAGGTGGTAGACTCTGCCGACCATGCCAGGTTGTCTGCCGTTATAAATGCAGTCTGGGATTGGTCAAATCTCTGGCAGTTACCGCTCTCATTGGAGAAGTGTTTTTCGTTTCATATTGGTCGGTCTGCAGCATTAGCCCCTTTCCTCCTTGATGGCAGGCCACTCGGTACGATGAGTGATGTAAAGGATCTGGGTGTTTGGTTTACTACCGACTTAAAATCATCAACACATTGTAAGAAAATCACTACTCAGGCTTTCCGCCGTCTTCATATCGTCAATCGGTGTTTCTCGAAGGCTGACAATCTGACCAGGGTCTGGGCCTTTAAGGTCTATGTTAGACCACTCCTTGAGTATGCGAGCCCAGTTTGGTCCCCCTATCTGCTGGACGATATTGATTTGCTTGAGTCAGTGCAAACATACTTCACCAGGATTCTGCCGGGTTTACAGAAACTCCCCTTTGCAGAGAGGTTACGACGACTGGGCTTACCCACACTTGAACTGCGCCGTCTGCACGCAGACTTGTCACTGACTTATTCGATCATCCACAACTTATTACCCCTTGATTTCTCATTCTTTGAATGTCAAAGTTTCCAGGCGACTCGTGGTCACCCATTAAAGTTGAAGCTTCTCTCGTCCCGCCTCGATTGCAGAGGACACTACTTTGTACTTCGTGTTGTGCCCTGTTGGAACTCGCTTCCAACTGAGGTGGTGACTTCGCCTTCTCTTCATTGTTTTCGTCGGTTAATTAGAGCTTGTGACCTATCTAAATTCCTTAAGAGGGTTTATTAGTGATACATCCTTTACCTGTAGTGCACCTGTCTTCTATTTTTTTTCTTTATTATCGAATTAAATCAGGAGCAGCGTTAGTGGTTTTTCCCTTCCGTCACCTAACCAGCTATATGTGGCAGGTTAAACATTTATCTTATTATATTATAGTACGATAAACAAATCAAAGACAAATTGTGGCGATTATTGGTACATCCGACTGGGCCTCACCACTGACGCCATAGCTAAGGGAGAAGCTACAAAATTAGTCGTGGGCTAGATTTCAGTTTATGCTAAGCTGGTGGAAAAGAGGCGAAAGTCTAGGTTCAGTTCGCGTGTATGTTTAAATTATTAAACTGTGGAGCGCGTTGTAGGGCTTAGGTTCGCCTGACTTCAAGGGGACACTTTACCTTCGCTTATTGCCTAACGTGGGATGTAAGGATATCTAGGCTTACTTAGGGTTGACAGAATTGCACTGTGTTCAGTTTATTGTTGAGTAATACATCTGCTTTCTACGTGGCTGCTGTGATCCACAAACAACAGGGTTGGTCTGGTTTGATTTTACATTTGCGGACTATAGTAAAAGGCAAAATAGGAAAATAATTCTAGTTAAGTTGGCCGAAATTACCTTGAGGACTGGGATGATGGGAGGACAGTGACGGAATGAATTTTAATTCGGATCACCCCCCTAATTGTCGAGAGCACCAGGTGGAAGGCCAAGCGAGCTCGAGCCATTACAACTGATGACGTACAAACTACAGTTACTATAGAGCAGTGACACGACGTAGTATTATTGTATATAACTCTATGCTAGAGCCTTAATGGGTTAGCTGCAAGGGGCACTTCAGAGTGAAACAGAAGGGCGTCATACTGAGGCCGATGCTGTGAAGAGTGATTTCTTAGACCTTAAACGCGCGATGTATGTTGTTGGCGAAAACAACGTTATTTTAAGCCTAAGAAATCCGCTCATCCGTTGTTTTTCCCTCCATTTTTATGTATATAGTGCACCTTGTAGTTATGCCCTCCAAAACCCACGCTGGTGCCAATATGGCGGCAAATGTCACTACTCTATTGCTGGTTACAGAACATATCACAGCAAACAATGGAAATTACTTTTGAAGTTACAATGGGCAGTTAAAATATGACGTGTTATTCTTGGACTTGAATTCGCAAGTGACGTCATCAGTGGGACTTCGTTGCGGTGGCACGGTTTCAACATTTGCAGTCCGAAATAAATCTTACAACAAAACGTGCAACTGCCACTCGATCCCTCTTTAAAAAACATGATGAAAATGAGAAACTTTTTAGGACTGTTCATCACCACCCTTCCCGGCAGCAGCTAGGGTACTTTTTTTGGTTTACCTACAGGGAATTGCCCTAATTTGGTCATTTCTCGCTATTAAATATATGTAGGATTTACTCACCTCATTTCTCAAAGTGTGATTCTGTACGGCTCTAACGAAGCATTGGTTTTCTTTTGTACCATTTTTAATTCCATTATAAATGGCCGCTGGCTTTACATCGGATTAAGATGAGCCCTAAGCCAAATATAATCGAGGCGTTAATACCTCGAATTTTTCGTCACGGTATCGCTTGGCGTCCGTTTCTCTTAGTTTTCCTAGCTGGAGAACGGTTTTAATTTTATTTCCGCGAGGCACTTGGGTTTTTAATGGCGGGTCTGTTAAAGTCGAAATGGTCTTTTCCAGCCCGAAATCGGGGTAAAGAATTGAGTCATTTTTCTCAAGCTGAAGCTAAATCGCACCGACCGTTTCCGCAGCATTCATCAAGCTTAACGGTGAAATCTGTGAAAATAAGCTAGACAACTCCATCCTGACGGACTAGACGACTAACCGTGAACAAAAGTAAAAGCATTCTTTGAAATCTAGCGTCGTTGTACAGATTTTTGATTTCTGTGGGCGACAGAGAGAAGATACACACCAAATCCGTGTACCACAAAGATGGCTCTGTTGACCTTAACAACGGGTCCGGTGGGTCACCTTTATGCCAGTGGAGGGCCATAGCGATAAAGGCGCTATGTCAGTGATCTGGGGACGAATTGGGTGGCCAGTTCGAATCCAAGTCATGCCACTCCGACGAAACGTAAGCGCAAAAGGTGGCTTACTCTACTACGTTTTTCTAGTGTTTGATTTTTTCTGTAAGGCTAGTTTTCCTCTTTCCTTTATATAATTCACAGAGTTTTGTGTATCTTTATTTATTCCTTCGTTTAGCCTTTGTATTTATAATAATTGTATTCCTTCTCTATTGCATATGGCCGCAAGCATTATCGGTCGAATGGAGCCCTAGTCACTGCTGTGCCCTTAATAACGGGTCCAGTGAGTCAACTTTATGCCAGTGGAGGAGTGGTCATCACGATAAAGGCGCTATGTCGGTGATCTGGGGACGAATTGGGTTGCCAGTTCGAATCCGAGTCATGCCACTCCGACGAAACGTAAGTGCATAACGGTGACTTACTGTGCTACTGTATTTCTAGTGTACGATTTTCGCTGTTGGGCATGTTTTCCTTTAAAGATGATGACATTTGCAGCACTGTGTTGTCATTATGTTTTTATCCACAGCACACACAAGTTCACACTGAACTTTCTGCTTTCTTATTGTGCGCACGACGTATCTTGAGTCTTCACGTATTTTGTGATCGGCTACGTCTTCCTGGAGGGGGCAGCTTTAATCGACGGCCGCCATTGCTTTTGTAACTATTTTGGATATCAACAAGGCACTCTGCTACCAAATCATACAATAGATTATTTGTGCTCATTCTGGGGCGCACTCAAGATGGGCCGCGGACACTTTAGTGAATAAAGTAAAGGCTGAACAACAATAACTAGTTTTAATTTGTTTGAGTGTGCGTGAAATCATGGTGTGCTTTACTACGTTTCTGTGTGTGCTATCAACACTATTTTAGACATGCAACAAATATGGTGCATTGCTCATCTCCTTCGCTATAGTCCAAACTCATTAAAACAAGACAAAAATCTAATGACAAACATCCGATAATTATAATTCTGCAATCTAATTGTCAAATTTTGTAAAAATGGTTATGGTAACAGATCGCCGAATAAATATAATGATAAAGTACAAGTATTATTCTGAAAAGCTGATGGTAAAAAGTATTCTGATGGTAAAGATGAGAAGGAAAAGCCTATGTGAAGGCAAACCAAGCAGTGCTACATAAAAATATAAACAACGTTTCGAAAATTATCAATTTTCGTCTTCAGGTTAGCAATAAAATTAAAGCATGGCAAAAGCCACTAAGTCAACCTATATTAAAAGCATAAAACAGACATTTAAAACGGATGAAAACCACCAATTTCTCCCCTCAAAAGAGGCAGAAATGGCAGCCGAAAAGCAATGATCCATCTGCTCTGTTGGATGCCACGTCGCAAGGCAAGGTGTATGCAAATCGGGGTCACGTGTTTCAAAGGTGTGGTGCATTCGTTATGTTGGTTTTACAATATGCCTGGCAAAAGAGCCTGGCATATTGTAAAACAAACACAATGAATGCATCACACCTTTGAAACACGTGACGACCCCGATTTGCATACACCTTGCCTTGCGACGTGGCATCCAACAGAGCAGATGGATCATTGCTTTTCGGCTGCCATTTCTGCCTCTTTTGAGGGGAGAAATTGGTGGTTTTTATCCGTTTTAAATGTCTGTTTTATGCTTTTAATATAGGTTGACTTAGTGGCTTTTGCCATGCTTTAATTTTATTGCTAACCTGAAGACGAAAATTGAAAAATTTCGAATCGTTGTTTGTATTTTTATGTAGCACTGCTTGGTTTGCCTTCACATAATCTATTATCGTGCTTTTTACTCCAAGGAAAAGCCTCTCACGTCAAGTAGTAGTCGGTATCTGTTTATTTTTTTTTATTCAGCCGATAAGATATACAAATCTATGTGCTCTCTATAACTAAACCTAGACTAGTCTAACCTATACTAACCTAACCTAGACTACACCGACTGCCTCTAGATACACAAAATATAGATGCACCCTAGGTAACAATCCCAGACCGTAACAACACTTGAAAACCATACGACACTTGAAAGCAGGGCACAGGGAACACCAGAAATGCTACATACCCACGCACAGACAATATGCACGCGCAAAACGAAAAGCTACAATGCCATAATAATTGAGCTAGGATGCAGTTAAGCTAGGACACCATGCTGTCTGGTTAAATCACTGTCTAGCTTTACCATCAACCATACAAGAAGGCACGACGTGCTCTATACTACCTGGCTTACAAAATCCAATAATAGTTAACTTACGGCACCAAATTAAATGTTATGAAATTAATTTTGTCGAAGCCTTAAATCATCGGCAGCAACTCACTCAACTCTGAACACTGAGATCTACTTGAAGAGGAAGAGAGACGGCAAAGAGGTAGACATTGGGGATCAAATCTGGAGGCCTCCTCTAACGGAAGGGCCAAAAGGTTAGCCATAATAGCCAAAATTAAGTAAAACAATAGCTAAAATAGCAGGAAGAAAATCTGGTAAAAGGGAGGCACAGAACAGAAATCGGGGATCGAATCTGGAAGCTTCTTATCATAGAGCCGAAAAATTGGCCAGAACAGCCAGTATTAACTCAACCAATATGTGAAATAGCTGGGTAGGCTATTCCAAAGTTTGATTAAGCAAAACAAGCATACTGGATCACCAGAAAAGATTAATGTTCGCTAAAACCCTTTGACCCCTTTTTTGACCAAACACACTTTCAGCTACAGGATACTCGTCTTGAAATTCTGGTACTCGAACAATCGTATGACGTAACTTCCTTCATGTGGTTCGATATTGAACTTACACACAAAAGTTACGAAATCTCTTCGTCATTCAATATCACTACCAGACTGTCACATTTACTTAGTGCATGTATTGACATTCCGTTGTCCAAGTTGTCGTTGTTGTTGTTGGGGTTGTTGTTGTTGTTGTTGACGTCGTTGCCATGCCGAAGCGGGCGGCCAACTCGAAATGAGATTGGCTCGTGTTTGGCTTCGGGAGAAGAGTAAACGATACGCAAGCGTCCTTATGGTCCGACGATCTTTGGATACAGCTGCATCTGCTATTGATTTTCTACGGGTGACTGGAATGTAGTTTCATCCAGCCGATGCCGCATCTCGTCTGTAACCGCTCGTCGCGCTGCGCAGGACGTTGGAATCCCATGGAAGCCGTTTCAAATCGCATGTATGCCAATGCTGCGCTCCGTTTGATGCGCTGGATTCGGTAAATGACACCGTACAAGCCCCCGAGAAGGAAATAGATTAGCAAGTCGCAGTTGCATTCTCTCTTTGTGTACGGCATAACACACACGCGTGTAGAAGAGACACGGGCTGTTTGTTAACTGGATTGAATTTAGCCTCGAGGATATTTTAGACATATTTCTGGCTTTACGGACAACGCAAAACTGTCAGACTGAAAAACAAAATAAAGCTGGTTGCTTAAAAGGACATATGTTTTCGCTATTTGCGAGCATCCTGCGCGAAATAGCCTTTGAAACATTTACGCAGATTAGTGTGTTTCTCACGAAGAAAAAATAGGAAAATAAATGTCTTTGCAACATTTACACGCATCTAAAGCAATGTTGCAAAACTGAAATGTACAGGAATACCAACCGGGAGTAATATACCTTTAATCTCTCACTGTTTTTACTGCATCCCGTGGGGAAAAAAGCTGCATTTGCAACAAACAAAATCGTAATACAAGAAAGTCACCATGCAAGCAAGTACCATATTAATCGAATGGAAAAGAGCCCTTCGGACAAAATGCAATTTTAAAGCAGGAGTAAGTTAAGGACCAAAAGAGGTAGCCAGACTAGCCAAAATTAGCGTTTCTTTTTGGCCGTGTCAGTATGGTGAGCGGTTTGGTCTCAAAGGCCATGGGTTCAATTCCCGCCTAGGCTGTCTGACATTTAAGACCAAATGGCAACGTAAATAGGTTGCCATCTGTATTTATTTAGAATCAGAATAACATTTAAACCTTCGTAGATTTATAAACCAAAGGATTTATTAACCGTTGGTTACATGAGAGGATCTGTTTACATGAGAGTCTGTACTTTTTTCAAATTCCTTATAAGGTAAATACATTTTTGTAGCGCAAAAATTGACCACGCTGGGTGCTCTTCCCATCACACGCTTGAACAGAGCTTGAAGACAGGTCAACACTCCTCGCTCTTTATGTAACCCTTTTATAAGCTCCTGCAAAATTTTGCTATTTTGACACTAATTATTAGTATTCTATACTGGATTTGGAGGTAGAAGCAACAATTTTATTGGAAAGCTGGTTCCATGATTAGACAAATCGACTGGGAAAAAGCCTGTCTTGCATCAGTGCACGGAAGAATTCTTTGAAGTCGTGCCCCTGTCCTGGCATGTCTCAAAGAAAGAGGTTGAAAGAATGTCACATGATGAAATTTAGGTGTTTCGACTGCATCTAAGAAAGAGGTTGAAAGAAAGATCACATGATTGTCATGAAATTTAGGTGTTTCAACTGCATCTAAGAAAGATTGTCATGAAATTTAGGCGTTTCAACTGCATCTAAGAAAGATTGTTATGAAATTTAGGTGTTTCAACTGCATCTAAGAAAGATTGTCATGAAATTTAGGTGTTTCGACTGCATCTAAGAAACAGATTGTTATGAAATTTAGGTGTTTCAACTGCATCTAAGAAAGATTGTCATGAAATTTAGGTGTTTCGACTGCATCTAAGAAACAGGTTGAAAGCAAGGTCACATGATTTTCATGAAATTTAGGTGTTTCAACTGCATCTAAGAAAGATTGTTATGAAATTTAGGTGTTTCAGGTGCATCTAAGAAAGATTGTTATGAAATTTAGGTAGTTCGAATGCATCTAAGAAACAGGTTGAAAGAAAGATCACATGATTGTCATGAAATTTAGGTGTTTCAACTGCATCTAAGAAAGAGGTTGAAAGACAGGCCACATGATTGCCATAAGATTTAGGTGTTTCAACTGCATCTAAGAAAGAAGTTGAAAGAAAGGTCACATGATTGCCATAAAATTTAACCGTTTCAATTACATCTACTGTATGAATAAAGCCCTAACCAGACTGGCCGCTCGTGACATCATGGTGGAGCAGGATGCTGTAGGAAAGGTGTCAAATTTAGTCCGTCAATGCAACACCAACAACACGATTGCTGCAATTTTGACCTTGTGGGCACGGAGTAATGCATCGCTTTGCACGAAATTGTCAGATTCTGTCTGGAGAGGGCAAGGCTTGAGATTATGCAGATGCTGAGACGCATATCAGAGATTTTATTTGTACGAAATTTTGAGAACAACTGAGCAGCGACCATTGTGCGGTTATTTATCCTCGCTATAGTATCGACCTGGCGAGATCTTACAGTATAATAAACATCACTAAAATTATGCTATATACAGTATGTCAGTAACTGCAAAATGAAAATTAAGGAGAGAGTTTTGTGTTTGGACGCCATTTAGGTCAACCCTGATATTCACATAAAGATTAGTGACCATTGCAGATTATTCATGATAGGGTGGATTGCAGAAACCTATTTTTTTTAGGAAATTTCTCATTGGCAAGATGTGGAAAAGTTGCTCTTGGACATCACTATGACACATAAAAAAATATCATCACTTTGGGATCATGTCTTGCGGTGCCGCAAGGGCCTTCGAGTTTAACATTGTACGGCAATGGGCGGAACGGTAAAAGAGGGAAAAATTATGATTTGACTGGTTTTAAATTTAATTTTAAGATTAGCTCATTTGAAATCCTTATAGACTACGAAAGGTAGCTGTAATTGCTAAAAAAAAAAAATTCTACGCAATAGTGTGAGTAATAGCAAGAATTTACAGGGTTGGGGAAGAGAATTTGTGACTGAGACCCGTGCTGAAACGTATTAGATTTATTCGTATTAGTTGAGTCTTAGTTTATAGAGGGCGCCATGTGTTTTATGTAGTATTTCTATTTAGTTTAATTTTAGGCTGAAAACTGGACTAAACGAAACTAGCTTGATTTTAATTATTGTTTAGCCTAGCTTAGTTGTAATTTAGTTTACTTTAGATTTGGGCTGAAAAATGAGTAAAAATTATCAGATGGAACACGTGGCGCCCTCTGAAAACTCTGACTGAACTAATGGGGACCGATCTAACGTGTTTCAATAGGGACTTGTTACAGTTACAAATTCTCCTCCAAACCCTATACATTCTTGGTAATAGTTATGGGCCAAAATTGTCTAAAAGGCTATTTTGGTCAATTTTCGATTCTAAATATTCTTCCCACAGTTTTTTTTTTAAATTAAATTCTTTGTAATTATGGCATGCGAATGTAGTTTCTGAGAGAATCGAATAAGATAATCTTCAAAATTAGATCTTAAACTAGTCAAAATCATCATTTTTGCCTTTTACACAGTTCCACTCATTGTCGTACAATGTTAAACTTGAAGGCCCTTGGGGCACCACAAGACATGATCCCAGAGTGATGAAATTTGTGTGTGTTTTATAGTGATGTCCTACCTTTCCGTACCTTGCTAATGAGGAATTCCAACAAAAAAAAAAAGTTTTTACACTCCACTCTATTATTCATATTATTATGGACAAAATAAGGACGTCCTCCAATTTAAGTAGAGATCAGTAGACACTTCAGTATCCGTTGGTCATTCGTTTAACTTAATATCTCTTTAGTTTCCTTGATGTTAGCCGCTCAGTTGCTTCATCATCGTGTGAAAGACGGAACGGGCACTAGGCTCTTAAGCTTGGCCACCCATCATTCCCTCGAGGGATGAAAACCCTGGGTTCTTTCCTTCCATGACAGCAGATGTCTTGGATGGCAAAGATGGAAAGATAGTAGCAGAAACAGCGCCTCCTGTGGGAGTGATTTTACAAGAAAAGAAACGCCAAGTGGCTGGTGACACGTAAAGTGCATTCCCCCTTGCGCTCGCAAATGGCTTGGCTTTACATTTTCTTGGGGGGAACGAGTAGGTTTATCCTACGATGAAACGCTATCACAGTACGCTGCAGGTCCGTTTGTGTGCGCCGACGGCGAAAGACAGTTTTAAAGAATCCACCCCAAGCTTGTCACAAACGCAGGCTAGTGGTCACAATGTAAGTTAGTGCGTTTTACCAACAAAGGAAACTCTTGTGTGATGCAACCACTTTTGGGCAATGGAACCATGACTACATAAAGAGTTCCATATGGGCTTTAAAATACTCACAGTGGAACTTATCTTTTAATATTTTCCATTTCAGTAAAGTTTTGGGTTTAAGTATGTAGCCTAGGTCAACTTTTAGTAGTCTCTATAGTTTCCGCGGCCTGTCTTGAGTTCGCCCCAGAACGAATACAGATAATCGATTGTATGTTTTCGATAGCAGAGCACCTTGTTGATATCCTAGATGGTTACAAAAACAATGGCGGCCGTCGATGAAAGCCGCTTCCTCCAGGAAGATGTAACCGCTCGTAAAATATCAGGACTCAAAGATACGCTGCGGGCACAATAAATACCCCTTTGCGAAGAAGTGCGACAGCAAGAGGCAATGCTAACGGTTCCAAGAAAAATCCTCAATTGTAACGACTTTCACAACATATTTATTAATTCAGTTCTTTGAGCCACAGGGGATCTGATATGAAGCAGATTTATGAACTAGGAGATATGAAGCAGACCAACGATTATGCAAATGAACATACCGGCTCATCTTTTAACGTTAGCCGACATTTCAGAAGCTGAAAGATGTTCTAGTAAGGAAAGGAATAAAAACTGGGATTCCAACCGGGAAACTTAGGTCTGTTATCCCTGCTATTAGCATTCTAATGAAATGATTAATGCTGACATTAGGAGGGGCAGTGTGTCTGTTACAATTAAGCATTAACTGAACCTAATAGGTACGTTTTTTTTTGCAGGGGGGGGGGGGGGTGGTTGGGGAGGCATACCAGTTCAGCTTTTACAAAATCTTGCAAAAGCACGAAGGACAGGAGGAGGGGGAACGCTGAGAATGAGGGCAGGGAGATGATGAGAAGAAAGGGGGTGGAGGGGAGAGGATGGGAGGAAATGGGTGTATTACAGGAAGAAAAATTGCATGTCGCAGTCTGAAAATTGGGAAACAACCACACGCGAAACAAAACCTCGAGCGAAGCCGGGTACAACTGCTAGTAAGTAATAACATTTTGTTGTTGTTGAGCTCTGCAGAGTGTAGAGACACGTGTTACCGAAACAATGTAATATAAAAGTACAAAGGTTGTACTGGTTTTGAGATTCGCTTTGTGCGTAACAAATGCTTGTGAACAAATTACAATAAATATACAAAAACTGAGAAAGAGGAAGCCCCGCCATCTGGATCACAGATATGGTTCCGACGAAATATTAACGTAGGCCTACGTCTCATGGCAACCAAATAAAATTTTAATTTTGGGAGGGAAGGGGGCCCCGTGAACGAGTCACAGTCAGGGCCACCATCAACGATTTTATGAATCTTCATATGAAATTAGTTGAGTTTACCCACTGAGGAAATCTAGCCATTTCCCCCCAGTTACTATCAAGGTTTACTTTTTTTTTTTTTAAATGTGAACAGTCGTGGACAAAAAGTGCATCGTTACGAGAAGTAAACAACAACCATTCATGTAGCAAACCGCATCAGTAAACATGTAGAATTTTTAAACTAATTCAACATGCAGGGTCAATTTACAAGGGGCATATGGGCACTTGCTCCGGGGCCCCCTGCTAAAGGGGCCCAACGATATAAAAATGTAATCCCTCTCTGAACACATTCCTACAGGAAGATTCCCCCCCCCCCCCAACGGGGAGGGCCCCGGGCCCCCGGGGGGTGAATCCGATCCTGAAGTCAAGCCGCCGTCTCAGGTTACCTTCAAAAACGCCTTAACACAAAAAAAAAAAAAAAATAAATAAATAAATAAATAAAATAAAAAACAAAAAAAAGAAAGAATAATAAAAAGAACTGTTTGGTTAAGTCGTGACAGGCGAGGCTATGTGTAAAATCCAGCATTAATGAACCATCAAATATTGAACCCAGCCAAATCTCTTCTTGATTATTGAATTTCACACACTGAACCATCTCCCATACACTTTAGTTTTATCACATTAGGGCCGCCCACTCCCCCAGAACCTCTACATTTGTGGTGCATCGGCCGGGAATCGAACCCGGGCCGCCCGCGTGGCAGGCGAGCATTCTACCACTGAACCACCGATTCAGTGGTTCAGTGGTTCAACCACTGATTCAACCACTGGTTCAGTGGTTCAGCATTCTACCACTGAACCACCGGTATAATAAATCTGTTTTTCTGCTCCAAAATTTCCCTCCCTCTCACTCCCTTTTTATTTCCCCATGAAAGAATGAGAGCACCCAGGAGAAACCAGGCAGGAGTGATCGATAAAAGCTTAATGACAACAATCAACACTTAGTTACCAGCCAGTTTGCTTTGGCTCGCAGCATTGGCCAACAAGCGCTGTTTGCTTGTACTTTCTACGTTGGAGTTTTAAGTAGTTTTTGGAATCGAGTTTGAAGTGGTGTTTAAATAAATAATAACGTCGAGAGAGATAAATTCTTCTTCTGGGGGAGGAGGAGGGAAGTGTAAAAGCAAAGTAGTTCGCTTCTTTTCCCCCATTTCGTCTTTAAACTAGGGATAAAGAATGAATTTCAAATTGAAACTGGATTTTTTTTAATGGAAGAAAGGAAGACTTGTACCTCCAGTTAACTATGCATGATTGCTGAGCAGAGTTGGTTCGGTTCTCAGGGGTCCCACCAAACACTGATACAATTTCCCTAAGGTTTCCAGGTTTCCAGTTGAGGTAAATTTTCAGGCTATTTACTGTCATTTCAGGAAAAAAAATATTTTGTAACACATTTTACCAGTTTTACTTGTGTATTGGGTTTACACAGTGAAGAGTGAAAAAGAGTATAGCCAGATGTAATGAATTTTCAGGTGTAAACATATAACATAACATTTTTTAACTCTTATGTTTAATCTAGGTAGGCCTAGCCCCATGATGAGTTTGGATGCGTTGTTATTTGTTTACAAGGTTTTGCTGCTCAAGATTAGTCTCTAAGTCCAGCGTGTATTTTTTCCCTGACTTTTGCAGGTTTTTTTGAGAAAAATTGGAAAATTCCCTGATTTTTTCCTGAGCTTCAAACGTAGTCTAAATTCCCCGAGTTTTTCAGGTTCTCCAGGTTGGAGGGAACCCTGTCGTTTTATTGACCCGATGACCCGAATATTCCAGACCCGTGGCCCATTGACTCGGTCACCCGGTTTTACTCGAAATTGACCCAATGAGTCGGCAGGGAAAAAACCTAACAGTACGAGTCCATAACTTTCTTGAGTAATGTTCAATGCTTGTAACTCAGGAGTACAGTATTTATGATTTCACAAATAAAAATTTAAGGGGGAAGTACAAATATTTTATGATTTGCAGCTGTAATATAAATATAAAAAAGTAAAGTCTCCCTATAAATCCACTGTAATAGGTAAATCTCTAAAATCCACCACACGAACACAGATCAACTGGTTCCAAAATAATTATTTTTTTGGAAGGGGGCGAGGAGTGGGTTTCGTCAGGTTAGCTAGGGAGTATCCACACCGCTGGAACTTGCAATATACCCACTTGCATTCATTTCCAGTCATCTGGTCACTCCAGGTTGGCGAGTCTCCGCCGGTTCGAGCTGATTGACCCGGCGGACCCATTTCATAATCGTGACCCAAATGACCCGGAGACCCGTACCAACTCTATTGCGGATCTGTGCCTATATTCACCTGCAATGTGATTTTCCATACATTACGTAATCACGGTTCGTACTCGCCCGTAATCCTTATAATCCTGAAATTTTCTAGGTATTTTCCAGGTATTCTCAATAAGAAGTCAAAGACCACAACCAATAAATTAAACCCCTTTTCGTCAGTTATCAATACAACCTACTTCGAGGCTTCGGGAAAAGAAAAGTTCCAACGAATACGATCCTTCACTTACGAGTGACGAAGAAGTTCGCATTCGAACCGATAAGTGCGTAGGAAAATAATAACAATAACCATGGAAATCGGCTACTGGAGACCACTATCCATAGATAAAACCAACTTAAATAGTAAACCTGAGGTTTTAAAAATGTTGAGCCCCATAAAAACCAACCAGGATGATCTCAGCAATAAATAAAAGGGGTTGAAAATAAATAGATTAGACAAGCAGGCAACTAAAAGAAATTGTTAAATACGAAATCTTACCAATACTGCGTCAAGATTTTAGTGACAAGATTTCCAAATTACTAACCCTGCAACACGCTGTCTCATCTTAATGCACGGGACAATGCGATGCCAATACTTCGAGGTGCACCTTGCCTTTACGTGAGCTACGACGCGCCGTCCTATAGCTGCCAACATAGTTACAAGCCGAGCGCCTTGTTGCTACGTGCTGAGCGATGCCACCAGCTTAAACCAGTTGGCGGGAGTCCATAGTTAGGATGCGTATAAAAGCTGCGGGTTTGGACTCGGCAGTCAGTTGGAGTTGGGGGTCCGAGCTAGCCATATGGGCCTCTGGTGGTACATTTTAACCACTGTTGCCGGCGCCTAATATGTCTTAGTTGTGATACTCCGTGCATAGTTCCCTAGCTATTTAACAAGGGATGAATTAGAATCGAGTTCTTGAACATGAAACTAATCGTCCATTCGTTGAATACTTACAAATCACATTCCAGGCTTTTTTTCAAGCCCTTTCCTAGTTTCGTTTTCGTTTTCGGAGTGAATAAACTTCGATATGAGGCAGGAGGGATAGAATGACATTGTGCCGGGACATTCTGGCAAGGCAAGTAATTAATTTTGTGCGTTTGTGTTTGAGAATTGTTAAAAAAAATTCGGTAATAGGGTATCGGTATGAATGAAGGTCATTCCATTTAAGTTTATGGAGGGAGGAGGGTGGAAGTTACGCGGTGTGAATAAGCTTAGGTATGGGCTAGACATGTGAGAGTTAGCAGGCATGGGATTTCATCCGGACATTCCGTAAAGTTAAATTATTCCTTTAGTGCGTTTTTGTTACGTTACGTTTTTGGACGCTGTATTTGGTTGTCGAAAAGTAAAATAACACTGTCGAAAATTTCAATAAAAATTAAATTCAAAACTTTTAACAGGTGCCAGCAGCCAAAACAGTCGAAAACATGGAAAGTCGTAGATGAAGAGGGAATTTGGCGTAGACATAATGTCACTTTTTTTTTCCAACTGATGAAATGTAGACACATGCGTTTACATATACGAGAACGAACGCTTTTTAAAGCGATTTGCAGTAACAAATGTGTTGATCATAATACCTCCGATTGCTTCCTTCAGCATTGCGATAAGACGAAATTGAGTGGAAAAAGACCCGTCGGAGGATCAAAAAGGCAAAAAAATTCAAGGTAATTAACCAGGTGATTTACTCTAAATTTTGGTCTTGAAGGGGGGAAATGCCCCTTCTCTTACTCCCCCTCCCCTCTGGGTGTGCATCTTAGTGTCAGGTTGCATTAAACTTTTGAAGAAAGAACTTGTCGTCAAATTTACGTAATTTTTGCGAGATGTTCTCATTTCGTTGAGTAGGCGAAACCTCCATGTGGTTTTAGTTTTTTTCGAGTTCTTTTTTTTTGTGTGTGTGTGTTTTTTTTTAACTGTTCTGTCGTGCCTTGTTTTTTTAAAGTTACTGTTTCGTTGTGATTACGGGAACTGACAGTCGGGGAAGAACGTCTTCACAGAGACTTAATTAAAGCGAACGTAATTACGACTTCTCCAATTAAGAGGCCGCCTCCGCTTCTCCTTTTACCGAGCCGTGATCTATCTAGATAATTGATGTCGAGAACAGTGGTGATGCCGTACCCTATGTTTGACCTTAAGCAATCAGCGAATGTGCCGAAATAATTATGCGCAATACGACAAAACCAGAAAAAAAAGAATAGGGGGGGAAAAACTAGCAATCTGCAGATGTGGGATGGAAATGAATCCAACAACGGTCGAGTAATGACGTACTAAGAAAAGCTTTTAACTGGAATGGGGGGGGGGGGGGCGAGAGTTTTTAAGTCGAAAAGCAAATCTTGCAGTGTTCAGGAAAGTTTCGCAAAGCAACAAGCCATTATTAAAGTTTTCTGTCCCTCCATATGAGTGAAGAAACTTCATAAAGGCAGAACTTTGATACAGCCAAACTTTTAAACTGATAGATAAATTGTTCGTATAGCTTCTATTCCCAAACGCAAGCTTTGTTTTAAAAAACAACTTTATTTTTAAGCACTTGTTTTTACGAATAGAATAAGCGCCTTCTTCAGAAGAACAATAAAACCTCAAAAATGCTGTGTATAACTGTTTTTCTGATAAATATACATATGTTATTCCTAAAAAGCATTTGCGTCAAAATTTCAAGGTGTTATAATACTGCCTCCATTTGGTAGTAGACATCTATAATAATTATTGAGCTTGGTGCATGGTATAGGAAAGACTTATACAACGAACCTGGTAGAATCCCGTTTATTTTTTTTATTTTTTTTTTGAAATTACGAGCCTCGCTCGTGCAGCCACGCTCGCTGCGGCTAAGCTTATAACAAAGAACTCGCAACTAATCACAAATTGCTTTAGATTAAGAGTCCGTCTTTAACTTCTCCAAAGTTAAACTTGTTGAGAATATTTTGATTCGGGGCGAGATGGGATTCTGCAAAACGGGAATTCCCGTTTCGCAGAAAAATCTTAATTCTGCGAAACGGGATTCTGCGAAACGGGAAATACCAAACACGAAACAAATTGCTGAAACTGGATAAAGGAAGCACTGTGTCATGGCACCGTTTAAATTATTTTCACCATTCTAAATAATTCTCCTCATATCGAAATTTTGAATGAGTAATGCGATAAAAGAAACATAATTTACACTCATTTATTGCTGGACAAAAACTGTAAACTATTTGCCTGAAAAACGTAAAGTTTCGATTACAAGACACAGACGAACCGTGCAAAAATTCTACTTTGAAAGGACCTGCATAAAATTACTACAGTAGGACAAACATTCAGTATAACTTACAAAAGCTGTAGAAGACATTTTGAAGATGCTAAAGTGTAAAGTAAGTTGTAAATCTCTTTTCGTTCAGCTGAATCGGCTATTCAGCGGCAGCCGCCATCTTGCGTGCATGTTCGATTGGCGGGCGACGAAATGACGTCACACTGTTCCTCGGTCATTATGCGATGGACACTGAGCGTATTCCTAGTATAACATCCGTTACTTCATTAACTTCTTACTTCTCAGTAGGACGCTTAGTAATAAGCTAAGCTTAGGGACCAGTTATTGTTTATCTCCGGGAGAGGGAGGGTGGAAGAAATTGGGGGGTCATGGTTTTTTGGACCCACTCAGAGGGGTGTCAAAAATGTTTTAGGCCCGTCAAGGGGGAAAGAGTCACGAAAAAACACTGACCAAACTGCAGGAAAAAGTTATTTTTGGATCTCAAAACTGACACTTTCAGCAGTCAAAATTCCTAAAAACGCTGCTTGAGGGAGGGGGGAAGCACCCCGTAACCCCAAATCATACACATTTTTAAACGAGTTTTACATTATTTCTAGTGTCGACCGGTGACCCACTTTCTTTAAAACCACTTTATCTAAAAATGTTTAGACCGTCATGAATTTAGAATCTCGGTCCAAAGGTGATTGATTTAAAGAATACTTCTTTGAATGTTTTCAAGAGAATACTTTAAGAAGTCATGGCTCGTTTTCCACACAACTGGAAACCTGTCGACGCGAAATGCTATTTTTTAGTCCAGCGGAAAAATAATTTTCACTTAACCTGAAAAGGCGTACGAAAACTTACTTTTTGCGGGGGGGGGGCCGCCCCCGGAATCAGAATAATTTTTGACCTTGGGTGGGTGTGAGTCATGCTTTTCCAGGTCCAGGTCCAGAGCCACACACCCTGACACAATTTCAATTTTGAATTTTATTCTTCTGCAGATTGCAGGACGTCGGCCCAAGACCACACGCCCTGATACTGCACAACATGTGCACAACAACTTAAATTCTAACCAAATTGAATCATCAGATTTCGCACCTACATCTCAACCACCGATCTTATGGCACCCTTCTCCGGCGTACATTCACGACGCACACTCACAACGCATATCGGCGCCGCAGTGACTGCCACTGGTTGACGGAGAGATACACCGTGATACAGCAGCAGAGGCTAAAAATGTCAATATGCTACAATGCTACAACGTGTGACAATGGTGCAACGCACATTGGCGAGACGCACATGCCAGTATGGAGTGGCGTTACGTTACTTGGGCTCAGAGAAAGTGACACTGTCGTTGCACCTTGTTCAGGTTAACATTGTCGGTCGTAGCGGGTTGTATGGAAATGAAATGATGGAAGAGTTAACCAGTGTCGGTTATGTGTCCCGCGTTAACCCGGTTTTTGTACCCGGTGTTGTGTGCTGCGGGATCTACATCCGGTCGTGTCGATGCCTACTTGGAGTCTGAGTGGTTGGGGGGGGGGGGGGGCAAATGGCCGGACTCTGTTCGCAATACATGCTAGCACTGTGCCACCCCCACCTCCGCGCCCCTTGGCTCTTTCTCCCGGTATATGTAGCAAGTGTCGTGTCACGGCTGCACACAGGGAACTACCACGATAAGGACATACATTCCGACTTGGGTGGTTCCTTCTCCAAGTGTTTCGGTGCTAGGTAATCAGCAGCGCAACTTTTATTCGCTTGTCCTCATCCCCATGCGCTGAGGCAAGCCCACCTCGCGAGGTACAACATGGGTATAGCGATTTGCAGGAGGCTCTGTATGTCCCACCTCAGTCGGGCCTTCCTCCTGCTATAGAGCAGCGTCAAGTGACGTCATATTGGCTACGGGAGACCATTTTGAGGTAATAGCTACAAGGTGCACTAATTAAAATGTAAGGGAAAAAAACGATACTTCTAGCCAAGACAGTGTTTTAAGAGCGGACTTCTTAGGCTTAAAATAACGTTGTTTTCTCCAACAACAAAAATCGCGCGTTATAGGCTTAAGAAATCCAGTCTAATAGCATTGGCTTCAGTAAGACGACCTTCTTTTTCCCCTCCCGTGACCCTTGCAGCTAACCCAGTTACTGGCTCTACCTTAGAGTTATATACAATAATACTACGTCATGTCAGTGCGCTATAGTCTGTTCCACATTATGTTTGCAGGAAACTGACTGTATGACACCACGTTTCCTTCATGTAAATATCCTACTAGTAGACCCTAGCTGTAACTGTTTAAAGTCTACAAGTGTGTTATCCACACGTTTTTGCATTCGTATAGTGCAAGGAAACGTGGCGTCATACAGTCAATTTCCTGCAAACGTAATGTGGAACAGACTATAGGTTCAGGACAACTGCGGCTTTCTGGTAAGCCTGGCAGGGCAGTCTAATCGAGGGAGTGACTTGATGTAGGGTGCATGTATCTGGTTGACAGAGGACACCAATATGTTCCTTTGTAATTGTTGTTACAACCTGGCTTTTCAGGTGCTTGGTGTACAGTTTGAACAGTTTGTATAGTTTGTACAGTATGAACGGCGGCTTGAATGGTTTGCACAATTTTGTGAAGTGTGTATAGTTTGGTACAGTTTAGACGATGCGCATGGCCGCTGGCCCTTATAGGCTCTTAAATAAAACAGTTAATTCCTTGTTGAGAACCAAAACGAAATGATCACGGATTTCGCTTAAATCTGTCAGTTTTAAACCATAAGGTGCTCAGTCTCTAATTTTGAGAGGCGCGGACGGGGCGGGGGGGGGGGGGGGAGGACAGTGCTAGCATGTATTGCGAACATAGTCCGACCATTTCCCCCCCGCTATCCACTCAGACTCCAAGTAGACATTGACACGACCGGATGTAGATACCGCGGCACACAGGGAACAAAAACCAGGTTAACCCGGGAAACATAACCGACACTGGTTAACTCTCGCCATTTTATTTCCATACAAGGGGCGACCGACATCACGACGGTGAGAGGGACATTGTCATGTCTTGATATTGCGAAACAATCAATTAAAACAATTTGAAACCAATTCCACTAGCGAAGTAATGAAGAACCTAATGACTGGTTACATGAAGAAGAAAACACACACGTTGGATACTCGTTAAAGGACAAATCAATTTCCAAGAAAACGATGAGCAGCTATGCAGAAACGTTAGATCTAGACACAAGCCAGTGTATTGCCATCAAGTATAACAAAGACCTCGTACCACTATGGAATTCACAATTTTGAAGGTACAAAAATAAAAACGCATTAGAGTTTATTAGAACAAAACCATCAGTCTGATAAAAAGACACACCAACCACCACACATAAAAAATCAATGCAACAAAAAAAAAATGCCAACAAAAAAAAAACATAAAAATCGAAGAAAGTCAACGAATTAACTAAACAAAAAACGGCTTCGCCGTTCAGAAAAGAGCATTAGAGCTCGTATCCCAAGAAATTCACAACTGTAAAGGTGCACAAATAAAAACAGATAATTAGAGTTCACGCAAACAAAACTAACTATAATTTCAACTCCAATTCCAAGAAACAAGGAATACCACATGTGCATCACTAATCAAACAAACAAAACGGTTTATTTCACGTAGTAAAAATTCTCAAACAAGATACGAACACATACACCCACATGATAAAGAACTAAAACCTAGACCTACAAACACATACACAAACATAAAAACAGTCCTTGTTTCTGGACTTGGAGTTGAAATTATAGTTCGTTTCGTTCGTGTGAACTCTATCTAATCTATTTTTATTTGTGCACCTTCACAACTGTAAATTTCTTGGAATACGATCTCTAATGCTTTTTTTTCTAAACGGCGAAACCTTTTGTTTAGTTAATGTATTACTAACCAGGTTAATTCTTTGCCACTTTTAGTTTACATTCTTTGAAGCCTACAATTAGTAAAATATAACAACCGTACGCTGTGCATTACGGTACTTTAAGTCTACAAATGTCCGCACCGTTGCACTTACTAATATATTCAACCTTCGTAATAGACTTGTTTCTCTCTTAATTGCTGCTAAATTCAATGGTTACAACTCTTACTGTGAAATGCTCGTCTACTTCTCTTAGAGATGGCGACCTCTAGATTTCGTCCAAAGCAAGATGAGAGTTCTTTGTTTCTAAATTTAGCCCTTGGCGTCGTCTGACAGTGGCCGTTAATTGACTGTCAACTGGTTTGATCGGAGAGGGCAGGTGTCTGCCCCGGGATATCAAGCGAGTTCTTGGACGCCTTGGGCGCCTATCCCTACTTTTAGCCTTGATTGGTCAGTGTAATCTGGCTCTGCGCCTTTTCCCAGATATTAAATAAGAAAGCAGAGGATAAACTTGGAGTTTCGGAGTTTTTAAAATTTGGTTGTCGATCATGTAAATAAACGAAATTAGCTGTCAATATTAACGAAGAATAACAAAGGAGCCAAAATTGTGAACAGCTAAGAATGACAAGTGAGCAACAATAAAGACGGGAAAAAATCCGGAAAACAAGTCCGGGAAATGAAGCCACACCAAACCACTATGCTATAACTCGCCATATGAATTGAATCACAAATGTAAAACGAAGATACTCATTTTGCACATGTTGAGTTTGGACTGGGAATGTGTTCTACTATGCTAGATCAATCTACCATTCAAAAACAGTATGAAGTTAGTTAGCTCCAGGCGGCAGTTGTGAAAAATGGCGCCAAATCAAGGTGTTTCTGTATGCTTGCAGCAGTCAGGCCCAGATGGTGATCGTGAAAAAGGTACCAAGTCAGGGTGTTTCTGTATGTTTG
>JAHWFP010144319.1:7828-44799 GCA_023313725.1 Lithobius niger | reverse complement strand
AGACAGCGATTGTGAAAAAGGTACCAAGTCAGGGTGTTTCTGTATGTCTGCAGCAGTCAGGCCCAGATGGCGATCGTGGAAAAGGTACTAAGTCAGGGTGTTTCAGCATGTTTGCAGCAGTCAGCCCCAGATGGCGGTCATAAAAAAGGTACCAAGTCAGGGTGTTTCTGTATGTTTGCAGAAGTCACCCCCAGATGGTGATCGTGAAAAAAAGGTACCAAGTCAGGGTGTTTCTGTATGTTTGCAGAAGTCAGCCCAAGATGGTGATCGTGAAAAAGATACCAAGTCAGGGTGTTTCTGTACGTTTGCAGAAGTCAGCCCCCAGATGGCGATCGTTAAAAAGGTATAAGTGCTACCGAAAGTAGCAATGTTCTAGTTTTCATTTAACCTTCGAATTATTAAGCGGTGCGATTAACTTGGCGAATGTTTTGATGTGTTGATATCACTCGTTTGAAGGGCCGAACCATTCGGAACTTGGCGGCCCCTTTTACCAGTTTTGGTTTTTGATATGATTATACGTACTCGATAGACAGCTAACTTGTTATCCGTAGTTGCTCACAATGCCGGGTTCATTTTGTTTCTTCGTTTAAAATGCTGAACCTAAGTTGTTCAACAACTGCGAATGTTTTCATTCTATCTTGGCGTCATCTATCTCAGTCCCATCATTTAATCTAGCAGCAGAAACGAAAATACAAGTTTGCAAAGAAACAAACATGAGATAAATCCACGTAAATTAACACCAAGAAAATGCGGTATTTTATCGGCCACCAAGAAGCAATCCGTTTAAGTTAGCGATTTAAGGCAGTGCTGTATGACTCAAGGTAGAATCACCATCGCCCACGGCTTTAAGTATTAATAAACAAAAACGGAACGTTAAATGTTTAGAGTAAGGGTCTAAAAGTCAAAACCTAGAAGGACCACGGACAAGCTTTGACAGTAAAGGTCTAGGTGTAAAATTTAGTAAGAGGCTGGTAAGCATTAGACCCTTACTACCCGGTGGTTAGATTAGTTCTACTCTATTCGGACAGAATGTGTATGAATGGTTGTAGCAGGTTTCTTTGTTCTTAGAATATTGTTATGGAACATTAGGAACACAATTTTCTTGTGAAGTTTGGCATTTTGTCTTTTGATGCTTTAAAATTTTTTATTATATTTCGTAGATTTACGGTAGAGGATAACCAGTAATGCTCTCTGCTGCGAATACCCTGCCATGTTACTAAATGGACAAATAATTTTCAACATAAAGCAAAGCAGCAAACGTATACCAACCACTGGATCATCACATGGGTCATTGTAGGAGGATTCCAGTTTTTTGTCAAAATGTATTTATTTCTGACCACCGGGTAGTAAGGGTCTAATGCTTACCAGCCTCTTACTAAATTTTACACCTAGACCCTTACTGTCAAAGCTTGTCCGTGTTCTTTCTAGGTTTTGACTTTTAGACCCTTACTCTAAACATTTAACGTTCCGTTTTTGTTTATTAATTCGTGTTACTTTTGGAATTGCAGCTAAACCGTAAAACAGTGCAGTTGACGGTCCAAATTGAAATAATAACAATGTTTAAAACAATGTAAAACAATCAATCTGGTCGTTTAGATCTCCATAACCTCTGAACCACTTGACCTATTAGAAAATGCCTTATGGAAAGGGCACATCTACAGAGCAAAACCTATAAAATGAGCTAAGAACCAGCTTCATAGGACAAATGGTTTGACCTGTAGAGAGGACAGACGAAAGTATCACCAGAACAACAACAACAACAACAAGCAGAGGAAGAAGAAGCAGAACAAGAAGTTGTCTATTTGGTCCCTCTCTGGATCTCGGATTTGGCTGGACCGAATTTCACAATTTTTGGACTGTAGAGAGGCCTTGACTAGTCGAGTCTGGATTCCAAATTTGGTTTTAAAATGTTCACTTTTGACGGCGTTATAAGCTCTGAAAGTTAAGAGTTTAACACAGAGACCCTAGGCTGACCCTTAATGATTGTTAAACTTTGTACCTTTAACTGAATTAACTAGAGACGAGTCCTTTTACGCATTGTTTTGTGTGTGAAGCCTTTTGGTTGTAAACCAATATTGGATTAATTTACATGAATAATGAATATAACTATGAAGAAGTGGTCACGACGTATAATTCATTTCGAAATCTGAAAATCAAAATCCAAAAACCCCCTGCCCAATTACGTCCATTCGCTACCTTAAATCCACAAATAGGCTAAAGGACGGAAAGTAAGACTTAGTTCGCATCAGGGTAGGTAATGCCACTTCTCGAAAAACTTGGGGAACAATAGTACCAACCTTTATCAACGACACTAGAGGGCGATATGTGTCAGGCTCTCCAAGGCGGTATAGAATCGCGCCTATCAAGCAAACCCATTGGAACGGACGTGTTTGAAATTGAGAGACTTATAGCCTGTCCGGTTAGCGTACAAAAGTAGATCCAACATCTAAGCACTGTAAATAAGTAAGGATGGTCTAAATGTATTCCCCAATATTCAACACAAAATCTCCTAGAGGCCACATTTTAAATGGGTTTTAGCAAGGGGTTACCTAATGGCAAGTAAATATACCTTTGTGACCGTACTTGAAGTATCGAGAAATACTGATAGGAATATCATTTGGAAGGAATGTCTCTTGAAACTACTTCTTTAGCCTAAGTTGAACTAACGGTCTGCTTTAGGAAATTTTTTTCTGTAGCATGCGTTAACTGGGTTGAAACGGCAAGATTCATGGTATCTGGGTTTTACCATGGTAAGATACCTTCGACCATCGTTCTACGGTTTACAACTAGTGACATTTCGTGGCCTAAATGAGCTTTGCATTATGAGTGCCCCAAACTATTTCTGCCTAACTGACTTTAACGATTGTATCTACTTTAACCTCGTGTGGCGTCCGGGAGCATGGCCATGGCTTTTGTCTCTTTTCCGGAATGAACGCTTTGGCACCGAAAGGGGAAAGGAAGGTGGAGACGGGCGGGGGGTGGGGGTGGGGACGTTATAAATGAAAGGCTGTTTGGACCTGTTGGATTCTCTGGCTCGGCGCCCTGGTCATCAGATTGCCTGCCTCATGTAATCACATCTGTTGGGGCAGAGAGAAAAGCGGCCGGGGCGCGCTGGCTCGCGGAAACGACGAGGTCTCCAGAATACGATAACGGAACGTATAAAGCTCAGTGGCGAAATGTAGTCTGCTAGATTGTAGTGGTGGTGGTGGTGCAAATGACTCTGAGAGGTAAAATGACTCACCCATTACTCAATGGTAATGTTATTTTGAGTTAGCTAACTGAGAAGAGACGGCTAAATAATCCGGAAATTCTCTGGAAGGGATCGTGCTCGTTACGCGAGCTTAATTGTTTTTTTTTAGGCTTTTGCGCTGGTTGTGCAGATGACACGTCGTAATATGACTTTGCCGAAAAAACAAAAATAAAAAGCAACGGTGCTCATGGATGAACCTCAGATTTAAAAGGGGGTGCGTAAGAAAAGAGACAGGGCGGAGCAACAGGGGGTAGAGACGGGAGTGGGCAGTGGCCTAACTGCTGTGCCTCTGGGGTTGACAAAGCCAACGGGTCCCACGTCTTAAAGGGACCCCACCGACTACCAATTTGCAAAAAAAAAAAATTACAATGTTAGAACACACTAAAACTTACGCAGAAGCAAATAATTCTTGTTTTGCTGGCCCATACTTTAAATTAAAGTCTTGCCCAAGGCTGAATTGTGAAGTTTATACGTTTGGTTTCTTTTGCCGTGGCATTGCGCCTGCCCCCCCCCCCCCCATCCCCCCGATCCGAAGTTAAAAGTAAAATTTGGTAAAAGTATATAAATTTGAAAAAAAAAAATTAAAACAAAACCAAAAACTGATTAAGAGGCGACTAAGTTGAGAATGCTTCGGCCTCTCAAAGGAGTGATCGGAAACTAAAATGTTGTATAAATGGCCACTAAAGCTCATGTTGACATGCTGGCTAACTAGGTTGAGTCTAATGCACAATTTTATATAAAAAAAAAATTTAAAAAAAAGAAGTGATATATCAAAAACCAAAACTGGCAAAAGGGACCGCCAAGTCCCGAATGGTTCGGCCCTTCAAATGAATGACAACAACGCACCAAAACATTCGCCAAGTCAATCGCACCAAATAATACTTGCGACGTTAAAGGGCAATTACATCCATTTCGACACGCATGTTTGACTTTTGGATCACTTACACAATAACTAAACACAAGAATTGCGGTAAGAATACGTTACTTACGTCCGATATAACAATGTAATTACTGCATCACCAAAACACGACACGGAGATCGCCATTGTTTTGCTGGAACGCTCAGAAATTAATGCCGACAGATGTCAATTTTCGATTTCGACTCGCAGCAGATTGAGATAGCTGTATTGCTGCGAGGAGCTCAAGCGTCTGACGGCCTTAGCTGGCCGGCAGTGTAGTGGCCAGTTAAGGCCGTCAGACGCTTGAGCTCCACACAGTCAATACAGCTATCTCAATCGGCTGCGAGTCGAAATCGAAGAGATCCGTCTGTCGGCATTAATTTCTGCGCGTTCCAGCAAAACAATGGCGACCTCCGTGTCGTGTTTTGGTGATGCAGTAATTAAATTGTTGCATCGGACGTAAGTAATTTATTCTTACCGCAATTCTTGTGTTTAGTTATTGTGTAAGTGATCCAAAAGTCAAACATGCATGTCAAAATGGATGTAATTGCCCTTTATATGAAAACTTGCTCATTACTACCAAAAGTAGCAATGTTCTAGTTTTCATTTAACATTCGAACTATTAGTCGGTGCGATTAGCTTGGGGAATGTTTTGGTATGATGATATCACTGCTTTGAAGGGCCGAACCATTCGGAACTTGGCTGTCTCTTTTACCAGTTTTGGTTTTTGATATAAGATACTTACCGCTATAGCACTGAAAAATTTTAAAATAAGGTTTTTTTTTAACGTTTCAAAGCTGCTAAATTGTAGAAAATGAGTTGTTTTCCAGGATTTCGAGGGACTTAGAGCACCCCTCCCCCTTCCGTAGACCGCTTAGCTGATTTATTATTTTTTTTATTTTTTTGCCCCTTACCAAAAATATTTCTGGGCATGCCACCGATTCTTTGTAACTGCTGTTTTTTTTCTTTTTTTTTTTTTTCTGAGTAGGGCCCCTGAAGTCTTGGTCAACGGCCCCTGATATCCTAGTTACGCCACTGGCGTGGGAAAGGATGGGCAATCTCCATTCCAGAAACCACGCTAGGGCGAAATTATTTACATTAAGTAAATGCGTCAAATTTATGTTAATTAAACTTAACAGTTTGAAAAAAAAATTAATTCATTCGTGTAAGAAATACTTGACAGAAGTTTAAGAAACGAAATTAGCTGTAAACATTGTGTTTCTTTGGTTTTCTGCTCAGAGCTTAGAATGGCTCAGAAAGAAAGCACTAAAATATTATTGGCGCAGCAATAACCAGGGTCTAGCTCCAAGTCAGAAACACTGCAATCAGACGACTTCTGTTACAGCTCAGGTGGTACCAAGAGCCGTCAAGTGTACCAGCCCGTGCGACAGATGAGTGAAAGATCGCAAAATCAGATGAGTCGAACGCAAAGCAATGATATAATGTAACAAATAAGCATTTTGACAATGAATAACCAATTATACGATTTGTACGACTTTAGCTCGATAATTGTAATTGATACAAGTATGACAAACCTGCGAATAGTTTGTTCCTGGAGCGGGTTGTTTCAACTTACATGTCTGGTTAACGTTATCACCTGGAACGTATGGCTAGACAAAAGTGGTCTACCTTATTGCTACCAACTAACAAATGCCAATATCTCCGAAATATGTCTAGAACAAGTCTGATTCATCGCCTTTTCGAGAATTTCACTAGCCAGCCTCCGTTTGTTACAAAATTACACGCCAATCGGAGAAAAATTGCCAAAGTATTCCATTTTCAAGCAGTCAGTCTGAAATATGCGCCATGTGCATTAGTCAGTGCAGTTTGTCACCTATCTACCTCGTTACTTCGCACTACCTTTTCAACCCTCAAAAAGCCACGAAATAATTAAATAGTTCCTCCGTTCAACTGCTGTGGTTTGACGTCAGTCACGTAGCCTTACTATAAGAATTTGTTAACCCAGGTTACTTGTAAATTCTATACTAAATTTACATCCCTTTCACATTTCCTTTCGTAAGTTCTTATCAAGAAAATCCGTTCCCTGTCTCACCCCCTTCTCACCCACCCCTCTCCACAAACAAAAAAATAAAACAAGTCGTACGAACAATTTCGACTTCTTCCTTCATGCTAACTCCGACTCTAACATCTTCCAGAAATAGAAGACGGGATTAAGGAAATCGAAAAGACGTAGGGGTTTAGATGCCTGCCGGGGGTTTAAATTGGAATTGCAACTGGCGTTCGCACTGCCTCGTTGGTACCAATATCCTTCCCGTTTTTCTCGGCCCTCGCCTCCGTTACCCCATCCTCCCCTCTTCGGCCATTAGAATCCAACTTCAGCCAAACATGGATGGTGAGACCTTAGTTCAGGTCAAGGAAAGGAAAGGGTCACACGTAAAACGCGTAATCTGAATCCCAACAACGGCTGATGAGATTCATTAGGGCATCCGGAAATTCGTCGGTTGCATAGCTCGAAGAGGAGAGATCATTTCGTGGAGGATGATGAAACAGGAGAAAGAAGTTTCGCAACAACACGAACTGTGTGGACTGTGGTATCAACTATACGTTGGCGTAAGCCTCAAGCAGGGCTCCTGTGATGACGTAATTAGCAAGGGTGGTACCGACTTGTGAAAAAGCGTATTCCGGATGTCGGATTTGTCCAATGTGTGTGGGTTTCATCCGGATTCGTTCGATTTAAACAGGATTTAAAAATACCGTTTATTTAATTTTTGCCCGCATTTTTTAACCAAATTTGATAGGAGGGATTTGATCGGATTTATACTGATTTAAGTTGGATTTTCTGGATTTACGTCGTTTTTTTGCGTATTTGGTAGATATATGTGAATTTAATCCGGATTTGTTGAATTTAAACCGGATTTAAAGACACCGGTTCTTTCATTTTTGCTCCCATTTTCGTATCAAACTTGGTCGGATTTGTTCCGGATTTGAGCGGATTTAAGTCTTTTTTTTTCTTAGATTTAGTTTGAGTGGGTCATATGGATCAAAGTATGATTTTCCAGCGTTTTTGAGTGTTTTCTTAATTTAAATCCGGGTGTCATGGGATTATATCATTATTTGAAGAAGTTGTTCCGAATATTTATGGATTACATCCGGATTTCACACCAAATGTACACCGGCTTTATGAAGTCGGTACCCCCTCGGTAATTAGTAATGTTTTCGCTTCACACTCAACTGGCGTCGATCCTTGTTTCACATGGCTTACTCGATCACCAGAACAAGACAACATCAGATATACTGAATTTTCTCGGCGCAAGCTAATCGCACCTGTTTCTCATAGTTCGTTCATCTCATTCCTCAGCACGCCTGCATTTCATCTATACTTCATTCAAAACGTACGATTTGTGTGTTTATTTGCATGTTTGTACGACTACTCATCTAGAAGTAAGGCCCCTGTGAAGGTCAGAATAGCGCCAGAGGAAAGACTGAGCGAGCAAAGCGAGAAACGCGTTGAAAAAATTCGCGGATATCGCTCGAATTTCCTCGCTCAATCCGCGCACCTCGGTTCTTCAGAACGCCAAGTTTTCACAACCTTTTAAAACCTAGGTCTTCTCTTTTCATGTGTCCAGTCAGTTGAAGCAAAACATATGCGTTTTAAGATTTGTAGTGTGGCTGATACTATAAGTGCAATGCAGAATATGTCGCCCTTTCAGTTTATTTTTTGTTCTTCCTAAGTTTACCTAAACAGTAACTTTGCCTGACCGAAGTCTGGCGTCATGATCAGTTTTCAGAGTAGTTTTTTTGCGTATCTGAGGGTAAAAAAAAATCAAGTTACTGTGATGAAAATAGGCCTATACCCGAAGGACAATTTAATTTTCTCTCATTTGGTGATCGCTCCGTTGGCTCGCATGAGGAGGTTTGCATGAACTAACTACGACGTCATGAACAAACATCATAGGGGAAAGGAAAAAAAACTTTGACATTTTTTTTGGGGTTTTTCGCATATTTGAGGGTCATAAAATCAAGTTAAAGCGATGAAAATAGGCCTATCCGAAGGGCAATTTAAATTATCCTTTCATTTCGTCCTATACTCCCATATTTGTAGGTGCTTTGGTTGCAGAGGAGTAGAGGTACAAACACGCACGCACTCACATCATACGATTTTAATGATGCAGACTAGCCATATCGTTAATTCGCTTTGCTCACTCCATTGGCATTGATCCATGCTTCATGTAGTTTCTTTGATTCCAAGATCATCACAAAATCGATGTACTGATTATTCCGACGCAAACTCATTGCAATTGTTGCTCACAATTCGTTCATCACATTTCCTCAGCATGTCTGCATTTCGCCTACATCATTCAAAATATACGATTTGTTTGTTTGCACGTTTGTACGTTTTCTCCTCCAGACGTAATCCCCTTTGAAGGTTAGAGATGAAAGATTGAGCGAGCAAAGCGAAACACACATTGAAAAGGTTTAGTTTACGTGGAAATTTCTCGCTTTGCTCGCTCAATCCACGTGCCTCCGTGCTACAGAAACAAGAATGTTTGACACCCTTTTAAAACCAGCTCTATATGAGCCTTTTTTCCATGCATCAAATCAGTTTATAGAAAACCAATTTTAAGATCTATATGTGGCATGTTGCAAAATACGTCGTCCTTTTAGGTTATTTTTTGCGTACATCCTTTTCCAGGTAATCTCAGTATGTAACTAATAGCTTCAAGACGGTTTGTTTGTCACGAATTTTAACCCGTGCGTGAACAAAGTATGACGTCATGAACAAACATCATGAGAGTAAAAAAAAACTTTGACGATATTTTTTAAAGGTTTTTTTCGCATATTTGAGGGTCATAAAATCAAGTTTACAGTGATGAAAATAGGCCTATTAAAAGCGAAATTTAATTATCTTTCATTTGGTCTTACTCCCATATTTGTAGGTGCCTTCGTTCCAGAGGAGAAGGCTAGAGGTACAAACACGCACGCACTCACATCATACGATTTTAATGATGTAGATTGCATAAAACACGAGAAAAAATCTGAGAAGATACGACAATCTTTCGAATGCTAACGTCGGCTCCTTTGTTTTATCTATTCATTTCTTTATCAACTTCTTTATCAACGAGCTACTATTGAGAAACTAAAAGAGAACACAGAGTTCACTATTTATTTCTTAATCAGTGAACTACAGTCTTTGTGTACCCTATTTATAGCTTGATCAAGGGAATGTAGTTCCTTAATTAAGCGCAGGGCCTTGATTAAGCACCGGGGTTTAAGTCAATGGAAAATGAAAAGCGCCGGGCCTGAATGCTCGTTTGGAGAAAAGACGTTCAGTGAATGTACGCTGTTGTAACTTCTTTCACACATGACCAAAATCGCAATGTATAGTAAAGTTTACTTCATGGGACGATGATGATAATAAGTATAACCGCAACCTGACTGGAAAAGCCCACGAGTTCATAAAATATGCACAGAATTTAATTTTCGGCCGAGATATCATGGTCTTGGTCAACGAAAAGACAATGAATGGTCGGTACGATACAATAACACCATGATTAGAAGAGTCGCGAGTTCACATACATAAAGTGATAAAACACGCAGAGAGCAAATTCCACACACCACAGACGTCCATCCACCGACTCAGACCCTCCCCCAACTCAAACACCGGTGTTTGGTCTTCATGGGAAAGTAAATGGAGGGCGCCACTCTTATTCTCAGTGTAGCTGCATTGCCTGCTTCTCCGTCTTCACACCAAGCGGATAAACCCACAATAAGGACGAAAAATAAGATTCGAGAACAAGATCCGCAGAAAATTTGTTCAAACTTCTCCGAAAGTTGTCGGGGAAAAAATGTGCCACGCTTGAACTTGCACGTCATTTAATTTTTCTTTTCTTCTCAGAGTAAGGTTTTTTTTTCAGAAATGGACAGTTTGTGCTGTCTGTCAGAAATATGAAATCGAATCAACGGCGTAATAAGAACTTAAACCATGCGCAATGGCTGTTTGACGTGACGTCACCATGAGTTAGCCAATGACGAAGGAGAACAACGGCTGTTTGACCGTCTGATTGGACTAGCCCAGTCACGTGACATGAACGTCACAGCAAACAGCCATGGCGTGTGGTACAATAGCTGAGAGCCTGTAACGTTTAAGCTTTATTGAAATCTTGGGAGAGTTGTTGCTTTTACATATTGGCAGGGGAACTCGCTTAAATTTTGCGTTAATTGCGTCAGATTGGGATAACCATCTGCGGCAATTAACGAACATTTCACCGTAAAATTGGATGGGAAATGGCTCAATAAATGCCTGCTGGGCTTATTTTTGGCAGGAGATCAATTCCAAAAATTCGCTCTCGCTGTCTTCCTCGTTCGTGTTCGATAGAAAGGAACGAGCAGTACTTAGCACCCAGTGCAAACTGAGAGTCTTTGCTGAAGTAAATTTTACTCTTTGCCGGATTAACAAGTCCACAGTTGAGCAAATTTTATTAGAACTCTTCCTAGTGGTGGAAACACAAAAATATCGATAAACAAATCAACGTGTCCGAAAAATTAAATCGACCTAATATTTCGAACGAAAATCACTGGATATATACGAAACGTACCGGTAGTGGTCATTATATCGAAAACCAAAACTGGCAATAAGATCTCTAAGTTGCGAATGATTCGGCCTTTCGAAGTTGCGACACACACACACACACCGTATGCAGCAGCATCCAGGAAAAATACTAACTACACCGCCGCTTGCATTTTTACAACAGTTCATTCAATAAATGTTTCGCCGTGTAGTAAGGGGTCTTGTTGACAACTTACAACATTATTGGCCCGGGGGGAAGGAGAGATAAGTATTTTAATAATATGACAAAAAAGCAACAACAAGATGCAAGTTTCCTATGTAATTTTACCATCAGGAACCAATTTTACCACAGGAATATCATATCAATTTTACGAATCCACCAATGTTACCAAGTTTCGTATAGTACCTAATTTCTCACATCAATAGAGCAGTGACATTTACCGCCATATTGGCACCAGTATGGGTTTTGGAGGGCATAACTACAAGGTGCACTACATAAAAATGGAGGGGAAAAACAACGGAAGAGCGGATTTCTTAGGCTTAAAATAACGCAGTATTCTCCAACAACAAAAATCGCGCTTTTTAGGTCTAAGAAATCACTCTTCACAGCATCGGCTTCAGTATGACGCCCCTCTGTTTCTCTCTGCAGTGCCCCTTGCAGCTAACTCATTAAGGCTCCAGCATAGAGTTACATACAATAACACTACGTCGTGTCATTGCTCTATTGTACGTCCCACCTCCTTCCTCACCAAATGTCGAGGCCCGCAAATGAGGCGTAATATGGACGGCCCCTTAGATTTTTATCCAAGTTGTACTATTAGCTTTATCTCATAGCCTAGTTTAAAGTTGGACTTAATGGTACCAGGGCCAATTGAGAAGCTGGAAAACGTCCTGTTCCATTTTGAACAATGTAACTAGCTTTTCAGTGAGAATCATTACGTAGAAATCGTAGATACCATTTATATTAATTTAGTAGGCAAGTGAGGTCTATGAAAGTCCGACGAAACTGCCCACTAAAACAAAGAAAAATGTTCTTCTTCGAAAGCTCTGTAAACCCTGTCATCTGCAAAAATTGCACCAGCAGTGTATCGTCGGACTAACACTATAAACAATGGCGCCCCACAACCTACCAACAATCCTTATCGGTGCGCTGCCGCGACGTCAATCGGCGGAACTTATAGGGCAGTGACACAACGTAGTATTATTGTGTATAACTCTATGGTGGAGCCAGTAACTGGGTTAGCTGCAAGGGGCACTGGAGGGCGAAAAGAAGGTCGTCATACTGAAGCCAATGCTATTAGACTGGATTTCTTAAGCCTATAACGCGCGATTTTTGTTGTTAGAGAAAACAAGGTTCTTTTAAGCCTAAGAAATCCGCTCTCAAAGTACTGTCTTGACTAGAAGTGCCGTTGTTTTCCGGTACATTTTAATCTAGTGCACCTTGTAGCTATTACCTCCAAATGGTGTCTCGTAGCCAATATGGCGTCACTTGACGCTGCTCTATAGCGGGCGTCTCTTCTTCCAACTGTTGCTTTCCCTTCACCCATCTTTGGGCGGTGAAATGGCGAAAGTCGCATGGTTTGTCTTTTATTTTTCTGTTTCTTGAGTTTAATAATAAAAACTCAAAAATTTTCTTGAGTTTCTTGAGTTTAGCGTGGGTTTTAAATGATGTAGCCTTTTACCAAAGGTCTAGTCCTTGACTTTGTCTTTTCTATTAGCCTAGGCGATCTTTTCCAAACCAGCTTATCAAGTCGAGATGAAAGCAGATAAGTATACGTATTTCTCCATGGGGCTAGGATGCTGCTCAAATTCCCATAATTTTAGGTGGTGCAATTTCCCCTGTAGAGAGGACAGACAAAAGGTACATCCCTAGAAGAAGAACAAGACCAAGAGCAAGAAGTTTTCTATTTCACCCCTCTCGGCCTCGGATTTAGCTGGGCCGAATTTCAAAATTTTTGGACTGTCGACAGGCCGGGACAAGTCGAGGCTAGATTCCAAATTTGGGTTTTTAAATGTTCAATTTTGACGGCGTTATGAGCTCTTGAAGTTGAGAGTTAACACAGAGACCCTATATAGGCTGATCTTTACTGACATTGGAATATGATTTCTTTAAACCCTAACTAGACTTAAATCGGCACTATCACCGATTGAAAAGCGAACGAAAATACCGTGGCGCCGTGGTAGCCATATTGTTAACTGTACAGCTTGCCCCCAGGTGCACGAGGACGCACCAAATTTTCAGTCAATAATTAACGAGGTAGTGGCTTGTTTGTTTCGTTAAAAGATATGGGCGTTGTGCATTCTTTCGCTTGATGCAAGCTGGTACTAGATACTACTAGCGAGCGTTACTTGTCACCAGATTCAGCAGACTTTCAATCGGTGACGGCGGTCCTTAAGCACGACATTTTCGTGTGCAGTTCCCTAAGTCTCAAAACAGAATCTGGGGTTCGCTATCCAGCGATAATCCAAAGGGCGGACTTCCAATACCCATTCGCTAATTCGACGGAGGAAATCCGCATCCCCCCCCCCCCCCTCCCCTTTCCCTCCCGACCCACGCACACACCTGTCCAGAACGCCAGACAGGGAGGTAAGCTATCAGAATGTGAACCTGATTGATGAAGTGACGAAACAAGGTTCGGTTCATTTGGAGCTCTTGCTGACGATGTGATAATGAAATCATTATTGATGGAGCGTCCATCAAGTTCAAAATATCTCGAATCCTAATAATCTGCCACGAATCGTAGAGAAAAAACTGAATCCATCAATACCTCTACGACCGAACAAAAGCTGATCGGTGTTAGGTGACACCTTGACGATTGGTTTTGCTGTCGGTCAGGCTTTAGATGTTAATATGCAGTTCGAGGAGTGGGGTGGGGAAAATGTTGGGTGTGTACGGATATGTGAACTGATTGGATTGGTCCACGATTCCTCCTTCGATTTTTTCCCCTATCTGAAAACAGAATGAAACGCGTTTTATTTTATTTCTTTCTTATATGGATTTGAGATTTGCGGAAACACGAGTAAATCACGAATTGGTAGATTAAAGATACTTCAAAATAAGGCACTTTTTATGAAATCAAAAAGATTAAACCTTCAAAAGAAATCAGGAAAACACAAAATCTCTTGAGTATTGCACAACTAAGAATTTATCTAGACACACGCTAGTGTGTCGCGCCAAGTTAGGCAACAATTATCACAACAAACATCACGTCAATTCAATTGTCGAGGTTGAAAACCATTGTAGCGCGACGCCATAGCGTCAGTGTCTAATATCCTGAAGCAGAGTTGAGCACATTTCAGGTACGTGGATAAAAATAATAATGCGGTACAAAAGCTTAAACTGTGTTGAAATCAAGAGCAATGACCCACCTGACAAAAATTAACTCGTGCAGGAAAGCCAGCTAAGCTGCTTTCAATGCAAAATCTGACCCTCAATAACGTTGCAAAATGTGTAACTAGCTACTAGCAAGCTAATTCTAGTCCGCTGATCCCCATGTTAATTTCCATAGGGTGATTATTCATCGACACGAGATAACGGGAAGGCTTCCAGCTATGAAACTGGACGAATGGGTGCAGTACGATACGAAATACGTACCTTTTATGGTTTGGAGCCTAGGGGATGGCTTGGGAGGGCGCGCAAGTACGAATATATTGTTATAACCATTGTTAGTATTGTTGGCATCGTCTCTCATTGGACGGCCAAAGTTCGGACAATGACAACGTGTATACTGGCGTGTGTGCCTAGACACACACTAGTGTAGCACGATAAATTTAAACAAAATTGCCGAAGAAATTGTATTCACGTCCAATTCACGAAAAATAAACCAACTGAAAAATCATAGTAAACTAAACGAAGCCAAAAACTGGTGAAGAGGCCACCAAGTTGAGAGTGGTTCGGCCCTTCAAAGGAGTGATATCAACACACCAAAACTAACGAAATAAAACAAATTACAACAAAATTAAAACCAAACCAAAAACCTATAAAGAGGTGGCTAAGTTGAGAATGGTTCGGCCTCTAGGCAAAAGGCAGTAGCAAAGTGTGGAAAACCAATTTCTTGTTGACGTGGCACTTTATTACAAATCTGTACGGTAGTGGAGTTGAGTCTAATAAACAATTTAAAAAAAAAAGGAGTGATATCATATCAAAAACCAAAACTGGTAAAAGGATCCGCCAAGTTCCGAATGGTTCGGCCCTTCAAAGGAGTGATATCAACACACTAAAACATTCGCCAACTTAATCGCACCGAATAATACTTTGGACGTTAAATGAAAACTTGAACATTGCTACTGAAAGATAATTACATTTCGGTTTTAATAGGCCTATTTTCATCGCTGTAACCTGATATTATCACCCTCAAATATGCGAAAGAACCTGAAAAAGTAACGTCAAAGTTTTTTTTAACCCTCTTCTTGTTTGTTCATGACGTCATAGTTTGTTCATGAAAACCTCCTCGAGCAAAGAGAGATGATCTGGAAAAGGGTGCACGGATGACGTATTTTGCAACACACCACATACACATCTTAAAATTGGTTAAAATTGGTTGGTTGGATTGGTTGGCAGGGAAAAATCAAAACAATTGATTTGGTTTTAAAACGGTGTCAAACATTCTTGTTTCTGGAGCACGGAGGTGCGTGGATTGAAGGAGCAAAGCGAGCGATTTCCACGTAAAGTAGACCTTTTCAATGTGTGTCTCGCTTTGCTCTATATATCACTCTTTCATCTCTCACCTTCGTAGGAGATTACAACTGACGTTCTGCAGATATTTCTCCGAGTAAGGGATCAACAGAAAGTGAAGTGATAAGACGCCCATGGAAAAATATGTACTGAGCAGGATGTAAAGAACAATATTCTTAAAATAAGTGAAACAAGCAAACCCATATAAAGTGTATACTAACACAAATTACAAGTGATGTGTGGTTCTTGGTGGTTACATTGATTCAATCACGTTTGTGAGGAAATGTTTGCGCTGATTGAGTGAGCGAAGCGAATTGCTTGATTTTTTTGCTTGCCTCCTTGGACGTAAAAAAAATATTGACCTCTCGAGATAACCGATATCGCATTCTACACTCTTATAATTCGCTTGATCGTTTTTTATGTGGAAGGTCTGTCTGTATCGTAAGTGTTGCAGCAAGAAAGTCTTCTCGAGCGTAGCGAGACGACGCGGAATGAGCGAGCGAATCGAGCGACTCCGCTAGTCTACATCATTAAAATCATACGATGTACGTGCGTGCGTGCGTGTTTGTACCTCTACTCCTCCGGAATCAAAGCACCTACAAAGATGGGAGTAGGACAAAACGAAAGATAATTAAATTTCGCTTTTAAGAGGCCTATTTTCATCCCTGTAACCTGATATTATCACTCTCAAATATGCGAAAGAACCTGAAAAAGTAACGTCAAAGTTTTTTTTAACCCTCTTCATGTTTGTTCATGACGTCATAGTTTGTTCATGAAAATCTCCTCGAGCAAAGAGACATGATCTGGAGCGCAGCGAGACGCAACCGAATGAGCCGAAAAAATAACCTAAAAGGACAACGCATTTTGCAACACACCACATATAGCTCTTAAAATTGGTTTTATATTAACTGACTGAATGCATGGAAAAATCAAACCAATAGATTTGGTTTTAAAACGATGTCAAGCATTCGAGTTTCTGAAGCACGGAGTTGCGTGGATTGAACGAGCAAAGCGAGCGCTTTCCACATAAACTAAACCTTTTCAATGTGTGTTTCGCTTTGCTCTCGCAATCTTTCATCTCTCACCTACGTAGGGGATTACATCTGATGTTCTGTAGATGTTTCTCCAAGTGAGGGATCACCAGAAAGCGAAGGATAAGACGTCCATGGAAAAATTTTTACTGAGCAGGACGTAAAGAACATTATTCATAAAATAAGTAAAACAAGAAAACCCATATAAAGTGTATACTAACACACATTACAAGTGGTGTGTGGTTCTTGGTGGTTATATCGATTCAGTCACGATTCTGAGGAAATGTTTGTGCTGATTGAGTGAGCGAAGCGAACAAAAATCAGTGTTTGTCATCAGAAACAGCCCTTTTCTGATAAATTGCTTGATCTTAACTTTTTACTTGACTCCTTGAAAAATAATATTGACCTTCTCTCGAGATAACAGATATCGCATACTACACTGATATAATTTGCTTGATCGTTTTTTATGTGGAAGGTCTGTCTGTATCATAAGTGTTGCAGCAAGAAATCTCCTCGAGCGCAGCGAGCCGACGCGGAATGAGCGAGCGAAGCGAGCGACTCCGCTAGTCTACATCATTAAAAACGTATGATGTGCGTGCGTGCGCGTGTGTTTGTTTGTACCTCTACTCCTCTGGAACCAAAGCACCTGCAAAGATGGGAATAGGACCAATCGAAAGATAATTAAATTGGGCTCAATATAGGCCTATTTTCATCGCTGTAACTTGATATTATCACCCTCAAATAAGAGAAAAAAACCTGAACAAATAACGTCAAAGTTTTTTTTAAACCCTCATGATGTGTTTTCATGACATCATAGTTTGTTCATGAAAACCTCCTCGAGCGAAACGAGATGATCTGGAAAAGAATGCACGGAAAAATATTCTAAAAGGACGACGTATTTTGCAACACACCACACATAGATCTTAAAATTGGTTTGGTATTAACTGATTTGATGCATTGAAAAATCAAAACAATAGATTTGGTTTTAAACGGTGTTAAACATTCGTGTTCCTGAAGCACGGTGGTGCGTAGATTTAGCGAGCAGACCGAGATTTATTTTTTAATAAGTTAACAAAAACGGATCACGTTTTAATGGGGAAGTTTTTCATGAGTTTAATTTACCCTTTAAAGTCGACCAACAGTCTACTTTCCAGATTAATGCGTACTTGAAATGTGCGTAAAAAAAATTGTCTTTACCACGTAAAGAAAGCCTTTTCAATGTGTGCCTCGCTTTGCTCTCTCTCAATCTTTCAACTCTGACCTTCACAGGGGATTACTTCTGGAGGAGAAGACGTACAAATGTGCAAAGAAACAAATCGTGTGTTTTGAAAGATATAGGTGAAATACAGGCGCACTTAGGGACGTGATGGACGAACTGTAAGCAATAATTATAATTAGTTTGCGTCGAAATAATCAGCACATGATTTTGTGATGCTCTTGGAATCAAAGAAATTACTGGAAGCATGGATTGACGCTCACGTAGCTCTCGGATGGCCAGACTGTTGGAATAATTTATGGTTATCATTTGTTTTATGCAGTGAAGCCTTACGAAAAACGCGTACTGCACTCTAACCATTTGCTTGATCGTTTTAGACGTGGAATGTCTATCAGCAGCACAAGAGTTGCAGCATGAAAGCTCCTCGGTCGTAGCGAGACGATGCGGAATGAGCGAGCAAAGCGAGTGACTCCGCTAGTCTAGGTAAAATTTTTACAAATGGTTTTGAAAGGCATGACGTGCGTGTTATTACCTCCTTATTACTTATTGCTTATTGTTACTTACTTTGCTCAGAAATTTTCAGTCGATTCTTCACGAAACTACCTCTCCTTTTAGCCTTTTAGTCTTCTGTACAGCCGAAACGGCTGGGAAGACTACATCAACGACTTCGTCCGTCCGTCCGTCGCCCTTTTCGGTGGTAATCCAGTGGACTTTAAAAACCACGGCAAACTTGTAAAACATATTTGCTTCCTTGCAGCCAGTATAGGATTTCTGGACGTAACTCAATGAACTAATAACATTGATCGCCGCATTTAACCACTACAGGAAGACACGCAACCGTAAAAAAAAAAGGGTTTTGTGAACGACACACATTAGCTTCATATAAAAAGCTCTCGCCACCGTGTCGCATGAATGAATAGACCTACTCTCGAACACAATTCTCCATTTCGCCGCTACTTGCGGCGAAATTTAAACGGCAGGTACAAAAAATTAGGCCTAAAAGCTAAAAATTACGCCTAAAATCTAAAAACTAGCCCAAAAAGCTAACACATTTTTAACAAGCAAATGCGACGGCTAGATTATATAATAGAGGTCGGTGTTGCAGTGCGTGGTAGAGGTGTACGCCTCAACATTTCCGTTGAAAAAGTGGCGGAAATGACGGAAGTGTATAGGCGGAAATGACGGAAGTGTACAGGCGGAAATGATGGAAGACCGATTGCGACTAGGTAGTCGCTGCAGCCGCTTGTTTACCTTTGAATGTGTCGCTCACAGAACGACGGAAATGACGCTCTTCCAATTGACTCTTCTGTTGGTTCCGCGTTTAGTAAGCCTCAGCAGGAGTGGCATGAAAGAATTCTCCAACACAATTCTACCCCTTGTTCCCCCTTTAGTACCGAGTCCTGATCCACAGGCAGCCCGTTGTCGAAGTGGTGTCCTCTTTTACTTTTGCGGAAAACACGTTAAAAATTATGCTATGCATGTTTTTTACAAAATAAATATGTGTGAAAAATATCTCTTGCGCTACGAATAACTTAAGGACATACGTGTCAATTGGCAAGAACTAGCTTTTAAACAAACTTAAAACCAGTAGGGCATTTTGTTTCTCGAATTTAAGGCCGACTGAAGTAGCAATTACGCGTCTTGCCTACCGGCTATACGCTAGTTCTCGAGCGTGCCAGGAAGGTAAATCCTCCTAGTACTGCTTTGTTAAAATAAGATATATGTGATGTTAAATCGAGCCAAGAGCTTAAATCCGCTGCTTCTCTCCCAATCTGCCTTGCGCAAACGGTGGAATACAAAGCGCGAGTTGTAAAACGCTACTCCGTGCCGGATACTCGCATTTATTCACCCCTACCACACAGATACTTCATCGAAATTAAGAAAATACGTGTAAATATACGCTACCACAACAATTAGCACCACAAAGACTCGTAAGAACATGTAAAGGTACGCGGTGAGCCACACAACGCCAGATGCTGGGCGCTAGGCAGGTAAGCAGTTGGACCGCGTCCATTTGTTACTCGTGGTGAGGAAGAAGCAGGTTTCGGCATGTGCAACATTTGGAAAAGATCCTGTTCTGCCGTTTTGCTTCAACCCGACATCTACGATAATGCGGGAGACAGAATGCCTAAAAAAAAAAAAAAGTAGAAAGACAGAACAGAATGTCTACGACTACGCGGAAAATATAAAACTAAACAAAATGATCTTTTCAGGAGTTCAGGATGTAGACAAAAATTTCCCTTTGTTTCTTTTTATTGTAACAGATTTTTTTCCTTTTATTTCTTAAATGAGTTTTCCTTGAAAATTGACTTTAATTTCTAATAAATTGTTAAATTTCGAAAACTGCTTGCAGCCCGTTGCAGCAGGTATTGTCTGCAGCATACCTAATTTCAGCCTTTTTATTGGCTGTCTTAATGATGAGTTTGGTGTGTGCATCTCATCCCAACCTGAGCGTATTATATATATAGATTTTCGGTTAGTTATTGTGTTTGGGAATGATGCTGCGGGGTGGGGAGTCAAAAACGTGTCAGAAAAAGTGACCCAAACACCATTATTCGTGAAAATCACAACTGACAACAATGAACTACGGAATTTCCGTATTGTTCCCCTTTTTCCCTGTTTTAATTTTTTTTCTCCTCTGACGGGCAGTTTTCCCCTAAAAAAAGGTAAAAAAAAAATTTACTGTTAAGTGGAAGTACTATTCAGAACAATCGGAACTCTAACAAATTTTATTTATTTACAAACTTCAGGCACGGAATCCGATCAAGCGTGAATTCAGTTGGAGAGTGGGTTCAAAACCTCGATACTGGATACTGGATAAAATACGCGACAAAAAAAAATACTGGATACAAAAATAAAAAAAATAAAAACAGTCAAACAGACAGACAAACGTTAGAACAGAATGCTTTGAGCAGAAATTTTTTTGCTTTGCGTGTCACTGAAAGCGAGATCCGAAAAAAAAAAAAAAGAACGACAATTTATTTGAACAGAAGGCTGTTAAGTTAAGCTAATTTGAACCACTAAAAATAGCGGGTTAGAAAGCCTTGATCCCTAAAAAAATAAAATGGAAAAAAATGAGACCCTGGGTAGGTATAAAACCAGCTGGCATTATCAAAATCCCATGAAAGCGTTTTTCATCTTTTCAAAAAACCCGCATAACTTTTCCCCGCATTTAGTCCATTAAAAGATTTAAAAACGCTAAGGGCTTATACTTTACATTTAGTCCACGGGCCAGACCTCTTCTCCCAACCCAACACACTTCCCACGCACATATATTTTTTACGAACTTCATGATGGGTTGGAAAAAATGTTAACAGTGGACAAAATCGTAATGAATGTATCGAATTTTATCGATCGAAAATAGGCCCTTTTGATAGCATGCCGTCATGGGGCTCTCCTGCGGGTGAACTCCCGTTTCTCCAAATCCCGTTTCGCCCAAAAAAATAATCAGATTAACAGTTTTGCCCTCAGGGGCCAGTCCCGTTTCGCCAAATCCCGTTTCGCCAAAACGAATTTGACAAAATTTAATACCTTATTTCTTTGTAATGGGGCTTTAAAAGGCAAACATTTAACAGAAAAGCAGTGATAGAATAAGCCAAGTTGATTTATTATTTATTTATTTTGACGGAATCAAAATATTCTTTAAAAATTTAACATTGCTGAAGTTAAAGAGGCATGCCTAATTGGAAGTAATTTTTGATTAGTTGTGGTTTCTGATGTTGTGTGTTTAGCCGCAGTGAGCGCGGCAGCGCGAGCGAAGCACGTAAATTATTTTGCAAGATGGGATTCTGCAAAACGGGTGTTTGTCTATAAATGTCCGTGTTAAATGTTTTAAAATTCGTGTACCTAAAATTTCGTGAACAATATTAGGCGAAACGGGATTTGGCGAAACGGGACTGGCCCCTGAGGCAAAAGCTGTTAATCTGCTTTCTTTTTTGTCGAAACGGGATTTGACGAAACGCTACGTAACCCTCCTCCTGCGTGCAAAACAGACTAGAACGAGAGAAACCAATGCTAATCCCACATTAGGGTGGGCAGGTAGAAAGCTGGTGAGGGAAAAGGTTTAGTGCTACTGCCATTCCACCTTCCCTCCCATAATGTGGGATCAGAGTTGGTCTGCACCGTTCGTTCTTATAACGGCCCAGCTCTACCTTCGTAGCCTATACACGCCGCTATGCCTAGCGACACGGCGCGGAGCGACATGATCTATCTTGAGCCGCACGGAGTATCCTATTCCATCTCGGGACCTATTGTCCTACCTCGCACAATTGTCGATCTCAGAGCCTTTTTTGAACAGAAAATATCAACAGCGCATCCGCCATTGAGTGAAGAAATTAATCTAGCATCCTAATACACTTCCCCAGTTGTTTCGCTCCTATCAGTAATACTTTCCTTCAGGTTTGCTTCCCTGCATAGCCTAACCCTCGGTTTGTCGCCTTGGATTCTTCTGCCTGGGAAGTTAAAGGCTCCTGTTCACTATTTCGATACCTTTGCGCATATTCTAAACACAGCATCCACCTTCCAGATTCTCCGTCGTCCAATAGGCTGATGTGGGTCACGTGATCTCGTTTTAGTTATGAAAATTCGCGGCGCTGCAGCGAAGCGTTGCTTCTTTTTTTTTTTATTTACCGCTATTTTCTTTATATTGATCGAAAATTCTACGATGCTGCATCTAGGAGTTAAGAACGTGAAAAAGCGCCTTTCACTGAAGAAACATATTTCCAATTTTAATTTCCAATATTTCGCTCAGTTTCCTTCTAACATGCTTTAACATGTTAGAATTTGTGCATTTTCCCCGGCACATTTACCTTCTTTGCCGCCAACCACAGCATGATGTGCCCGGCTGTGCACTTGTCGCTACATTTTCGTATGTTAAATTTTTTAGTTCGGTCAGGATTGGATTCCGACGTACTGCGCTGAAAATTATCAAACCTAAAGGGTTTTAACACACCTTTACGAATTTCGCCTACTAGTTTGTTCATTTTCAGCATTGTTTTTGACATTGATCGAACTGGGATGGGAGGGAGGGGCGTGAGGGTCAACTTAGTATTTTTTTAATTGCTCATCTTGGATCCTCATCCTTCCCACAATGACGTCACACTTAACAACTCCCACAGTAACTGTCCCAGTCCTCCCCTAACCTATAACGTTTTGTGGAAAACTATTTTTTTCCCAGCTTAACCACCTGCTTCTCATATTTGCACGTTAACCTGGAATTCTTGCTCCCTATGGCATGTTTAGTTTTCTTTTCAGGGTGCAAGCCCCGGGTTCACATCCCGGACGGGCCCCCAAAATATGTGACACTCTAACGCGAACAAGGCACCAAGATTTAACGTTTTCGCTCAGTCTAAGTCTGTCACAACTACAAAGTAAGATGATTTTGTAACGAATGTTGCATATTAGGCACTAGCAAAAGATTTTGCTGTGCTAGCCCTAAGCAGTTTCACGAGTTCCAAATGGCTAGGTCGAACTCCCAACACCAACTGAAGCTCTAGTGCAAGACTAGCTGTATTTATACACGTATGAACAACATACTCCCACAAGGCATTCCGCAAACGGCAACGTTCCGCATGCAAGAAGCGGTAGCAACTGGTTATGCAGTTGACCGTTTCCGAGTAGCGAGTGGCGCTCGACTTCGAGCTGGGTTAACAGCTATTGACCGAGTGCACCGTCGCTATGCATAATAGCAAGGGGCACCATGAAGTGTTGGCTTCACGGACTCCGTTGTTAAGTTCATGAGCCAGCCTGTTGCACTGTTGCATCTCTCTACAAAGTCCGTTTTTTAATCCCAGTAAATAAATGTTTTCTTATCCAACACGCACCCGTTAAGGTCACCCTGGCCTTCCAAACTTTATTCCTCCTCTTCCTCGCGCGTGGGCGCTCAAGATCGGATTAACTCCGTCGCACTACCACTTATGGAAATTGATTCTTTTTTTTCTTTTTCGGTTGTTGACGAAGCAACCAAAGCTTAGTTAAATTTTTTCTCCCTGGTTGTCAAACACAGTGCTTCCTCGTTTTTGAAGCCACAATGAAAACTGAAACAATACTTCTTGAAATAATGTCAGTGAGCCCCTGTTACTAAGATTTTACTCGGCAAAACCCGCACTTTATTATTTCCAGTCTCATGTCGATATGAACGTTAGGTTGTTTACCGTTATGGTATACGAGTCAACATACTGGGTTCGGATTTGCGGCCAAAGGAAGACTCTCGAACTCACTCTGTGAGCGTGGTATTGTTTACGGTGATTTGTTGTGCTATACTGCTTTAAATCTACTTATACCACGGCTCTGACGTTACGCTAACTCAACGCCATGCTAAATTTCCGTAGGTTAAATCCCGTTAACCGTGTGTGGAAGTGTGCGTCATCGCAAAAAGTGTGGGTTATCAAGTTACCTCACACTTTCGCCGATAACCCACACTTTTGACACTTCAGGATCATGCGACCGGGAACACACACATCCAACAACCAAATACAGCGTCCAAAAACAGAATGCAATAAAAACGTACAAAAGGAATTACTTAACTTTCCAAGACGTCCCGAATGAAATCTTATGCCTACTAACTCTCACATGTTTGGCCCATAACTAAGTTTATCGACTCCGTCTAACTCCCGCCCCCCCCCCCACCTCTACCTCCACAAACTAAAATGGAATGACCTTCATTCATACCGATACACCTAGTCTATTACCGTAATTTTGAAACAATTCTCAAACTGCAAACGCACAAAATGACTTACTTACCTTTCCTGAATGTAATTTTATCCCTGCTGCAACACATATCGACGTTTATTCACCCGGGCGGAATCGAAAAAAACGAAGAGCAACCTTCCAACGTGAACCCTTCCCAACGACGCTTCTGTTTAACTAACCCCTCTCCCTCCCTCCACAAACGAACCAAAGGACTCGTCCGTCTATCTCACACTTCCCCCGCCACAAACTAAAATGGGATGACCTTCATTCATTTCGAGATACTGATTGATCACAGTTTTCTTGAAGCAATTTTCACAAAACACAAACACAAATACGTTTTAATTAAATACGAGTTAGCTGGTCGTCTCAACCGTGGTACGAATTACTGATTGATGACAATCTTACGATTATCGATTTTTAACCCACGGCTACGATGATCTGCCCGGCTCGAACTATGGAAATCTGTCTCAGGGCTTCGCCCCATCACATATTTTCATAGTCTCGCCGCGCAGATCACTGCAGCCGTGGGTTAAAAACCGATATCGTGAGATTCTCACCCAATAACTATTATTTATTTAGCAACTGTGTTCTGAACACTCTAGCCGCCGTTCCTGCTTAAAAATTCTACGCACATTCCGTAACTGCCTTCCTTTTTTTTTCTTCGTAACCAAATATCTTGCCAACGCATCAAGTTGGGACTGCGAAGGAACAGTGATGCTTTAGGACCAGCTTTCCGTCCTGGTCTTAGGGGGAAAAAATCCCTTGTTTAGTTTTCCATGTCCTACGTGAGCGTTTTTTATCACGCAAAACGCTTCCAACCAAACAGTTAAACTCTTTTATTATTCCTTTCGGAAAATAAAAATTTGCGAAATCCAAAATTCTTCTATCTCAGGGGGAAAAAATGGCAAGTTTGAAACTGTTAAAAAGCAAATTGTAATCCTGGCAGGCTCCCAAATGTATGTAACACTTGAGAATAAGGACGCTAAAGATCGCATTTCACGGGTCGTTGGATGGGTGGCCCACTAGTCTTGGGGGTTTGTGGCCAAGTGTCACAAAAATTTGATAAGTTCCCGGCTTGTTAGCCCGTATCGCCCCAAGCTCCTAGCGTCAAATGGTCTCCTAACCGATGCCCAAAAACCACAGTCCCCTTGCAAGGAAGGACCTGGTATTTATGTACGACTCCGCGAACGACGGTGGGAGGGGGGAGGGAGGAGTCCCATCCCCTAATTTTTCCCCGCAATACAACGCGCCGTTCATTTTACATCGTTTCAGAGAGTTGAACGAAACGACAAAATTTTTAAACCAGTTTAACTAAAATGACTAATTTTGTGGGGTGCTGCTACGCCAAATTCTGGAACACAGTTTTTTGTAAAACTGGGTACAGTTCTGTTGCGTTGGGTCAAAGTATATATATTCGGTTGTTTTTTAGTCTGTCATCAAGTGTTGAACATTGGGATTGGGACAGAACGGTTTTGAAAGGCGCTATCTAGTGGAAACCTTTAGTAAGAACCAATGTTGCCATTATTAACTGGGGGAGGGGATGAGAGCAGCGACCACGCCAAATTCGCCACCATCTTTGAAATCTTGGAACCAAAGGAGTAAATATTTGATTTGTGCTGTCGGCAGTAAACAGACCACAGAGACTGGGGATGCCACTAAGTGCTACCTCATTTTTCATGCTTCGCCCCCCCCCCCTCAACCACCAGCGCCATGGAAACAAGGTATCGGCAGGCAATAGTGTAGTGTAACATTGCAATTTCCAACGCGTTATACAATTTTGGGAATATTTTTTTTATTATTATTTGGGACATGCCTTACTATAACGAATGTTGCACATCCTGGACAGGAAAACCCTTTGAATAGCCTTTGTTTAAAGGTTTTTGCTTTTCTTTTTATCAATTTTTTTCTACCGAGACAGCAAGAAAAGGCAAAAAGGCAAAGAAAAAGGACAAAAGTGGCAAGGGGGGTTTCAACCTCAATGTAGGGACGCCCTTGGGTGCGACTGTGATGCAATGCTATTCGTCACTTATTCTAAATCTGTGGAAACAAATCTGTGGAGGTTACTAAAATAGTTTCTAAAATATTTAAATTATTTCTTAAATATGTGAAATTGATGCACGGTGGTGACGTCACGCTAACACTCGCCCATGCTAAAAGTGTAGTCGTTATACAGGGTGGGGCAGAAAGGAAGGGCCACCCTTGCCAATCAAAGATGGTTAATGTTAAGATAATGAAACTTTGCATAGTATGTAGGCGAAAGGTGGGGGGGGGCAACTAACCATGTATCAATAACTGACCTTGACACATATTTGCAAGGTCATCGTGATGCTAACTTTTTAACCATGCTTCGTAGAACCCTAGTGTAAATTAGAAACTTGTAGACATTGGCAAGGCATGGCCATTGCAAAAAACGGAACGAAATTCGGTACGCTAGTTTAGGAATTCCGGAAAGTGAAAGCATCATTATCTTGTGCTGACCGAGTGGCTTTCCTGCCAAACAGTTCTGCCAGGGTCTTTCGTACGCATACGCAAATTAGCATAATTCAGTAACCGTGATCAGCTCTGAAACAAATCAGAAATGTTAACATGAGGGATGGACAACTTTAGGTTTATTTTCTAGATGATATGCTGTAGTTTGCAGCACCAATATGTCTCTACGTGTAATGTATCAAAATGTGTCGAGTTATCAGTATGTCAGTTGCGTTTTGTTTCCAAGTAGGCTTCACGTACTTTGAGGACCACTGGACTTTATTTCACACTCACTGTTTGACAGGAAAGCCACTCGGTCAGCACAAAAGAATGATGCTTTCAATTTCCGTAATTCCTAAACTAGCGTACCGAATTTTGTTCCGTTTTTTTGCAATGGCCATGTCTTGCCATTGTCTACAAGTTTCTAATTTACACTAGGGTTCTACGAAGCATGGTTAAAGAGTTAACATCACGATGACCTTGACAATATGCGTTTACACATGGTTTGTTGCCCCCCCCCCCCCCACCCTGCCCCGTTTGCCTACATACCATGCAAAGTTTCATTATCGTAACATTAACCATCTTTGATTGGCAAGGGTGACCCTACCTTTCGGCCCCACCTTGTATAGTGTATACGGTTAATCTGAAAACCCACACACGTCACCGTGGGTTAATTTTGAAAACCCACACTCTTTTGATAACCTAACACTTTCTTCGGGGGCTACACAACCCCTGCTCCAACATGTGACATATAATGACCGACTTTGCAAAACTACCCTACACAACACAAATTGAACCAGCACACCCACTGCAACCGGCATAAACACTCACATTTACAAACTTGGAACATTTTTCGTACTAATACGAAAGAAAAAAACCTCGCTTACTATGCGATGCCCTCACCCATGAAGGAATGGCCCAACCCGGCAACCTTTTGTCACGACGATACGAAAACTAGGCTACTGGCACTTTGAAATACACCTAAAAACCTAAGAGACTCACAAGCGCATAGTACATTTTATACTCTCATCTTATTAAAACTATTAAAGAAGAAGAAAATATAGTTTTATCTTAAAACACAAACATCGGCAACTAAACGGAACGGAACGTCTCTCCCCGTCGCTCCGACTTCGTACACAGGAAGCTTCTCACCCGGAAGCTTCCGTTCAAAAATTTACATAAGTCGCATGTAAAAATTCTGAAATTCATGATTCACAAATAAAATTTACACACAAAAAATCTTTAAAAACTTAAATAAATCCGGTAGGTTAGCTTGACGTCACACTTTAGCATTAAAACATATCCGTGAACTATAGGCGATTTAACGGCGATATTTGCTCGTTTGCTCGGAAAGGCTAGTCCAATACCTCGGGGGTAGAGGGAAATCCATTCGCGCTTACAGCGCTCGTGCGATTTCCCCCCACCCACCTCGATATTGGACTAGCCGTTTCGAGCAAACTAGCAAATATCGCCGTTAAATCGCCTATAGTTCACGAATATCTAATGCTAATTAAGTGTCTGCGTAATGTATCTAAAGTATTATTACTGAATAAGTAACAAGAAAATCATTAAATGGTCCTTTAAAAAAAACTTGCGATTGTTGATCCAGTAAGCAAATAGTATACTACAACATATATTCATACTTTCACTCATGTGTCAGTATGCAAACAGGCGTAGTGAATTTGAAATTCATCAGATTAGGTCGTATGGTGTAATTCGTGAATTCAGCAATTGCAAAATGGATGGAAAAATAGCAATAATCGTAACAATAATCGTGATCATCGCAAAGCGGTATTTAAATATATCACGGCAGTGGCGTTAATAAGGGGGGAATACAGGCAGGGCATGCAAACCCCCCCCCCCCAACCACTACCCCTAAAACGGTTCGAAGGGGCGTGTGGAAAAAAATCTTTTCGCTATTTTCTTTAATTTTTTTTTTTATTTAGCCATACATTACGCAAAGCAATAAATATAATTGTACAATAAATATAAAGTGATCTTCTTTTCTATAAGAAGATGTAAACGGGGTGCAAAAATCCGTACCCCCTCCCCTCCTTTTATTTCATTACTGACCATTACTAACAGAGAAATACCATCTTTGTTGCCATCCCCAAATGACCCCATTTCACCTCCTGCATTTCAATGCATTTTCATTAGTGCTTTAATAGTTTGGTCCGCTATACCATCATCACCACCGACGATTGTTACTGACCCACGCATCGTCCGCTTTCCAAGGCTTAACGTCGAAAGCAAACCATAACCGAAAACTGAATGGCAAAATAATCGTTCAGAACCCGCTGTCGACACGCACGCACGCACACACACACACACCAACACACTGTGGAATGAACTAAACTAGAAATGCCGTCTGTCTATCCTACCCGTCCCTCACCCGACCCCCACCCCCACCCCACCCATTTTCAGATCGCATGAGCCATTAGGCTTAGACGAAATCGAATACAAACAACGAAGGAAATAAGCCCTAATTTCCATAATAGCTCTTGTCGAGACGACGATGAGACATTTTAAAGTGGCAGTATAAAAGCTCATTTAAGTTTCAAAACTAAGTGTTGGGTTTATGTGGACGGTTGGAAAACACGCCACATTTGCGTCGTGATTCGTCGTTCAGATAAAAAGGTGCTTTGAAGTGACTGCAGAAGAGTTTATATATATAATTTAAAAAACTTTAATCTATCTTTATAATAATCTTGGAGGCCGGCTAAAAGGAAGGCTAAAAGGAAAAATACTTCTCCCCTCCTTGCGCCCGTATTGAAAATGCACTCTCCCACTCTACCTGCATGGAAACAGGAGGCAGGCATGAGTGGTCGATCAACTCAATAAAGGTTCAATCTGACAAGTCGTCGGGCCGAACAATCACTTCTCCCCTTCTCGCGCCCGCGTTGTAAATGCGCTGTCCCATTCTACCTGCATGCAAACAGGAGGCAGGCATGAGTGGTCGATCAATCTGACAAGTCGTAGGGAAGAGTGCCCGAAAAATGTCCCGGGAAAATGTCTTGGGAAATGTGTCCGTAAACTTAATTCATGACCGGCCCCGTGCATAGCACGGGCTTCCTCTAGTGTGATATATATATATATATATATATATATAAAATAAAAATATATATATATATATATATATATATATATCCTTGGTAAAATAAAAAATAATATATATATATATGTATATATATATATACCAAGGATAGCCATGAAACTGACTGCCAAATTCATTTACGCATGAAACTTTGTCCAAGCGAATTTATTTTGGTGAAATGTGACTTTACCTAACCTACAATAAAGACAAAACAAATAACGTACACATTTTCAATTTTTTCCAAAACTCTTTATTTTGTTTATTTCCGGTTATTGGAGGAAAGCGAAACCGAAGGCCGAGCAGAGCTGCGTTTATGAATCCATTCAATGCAACCATTGTATCCGCATCAAGAATTAACCACTGCGTCAATTAACACCAGCTTTTGTTCATTGATGCGCTACACCTAGAGGTAGTTTTAAAAAAAGAAAGTTTAAAATCGGACATGTTGTCGAGGAATAATGAAGGTGATTTCCACAGGCGGTGTGAGTTGCTCACGTATTTGCTCACCACCAGTAACAAAAGGGCGAAAAGGGCATCGGCCCCAAGCGGAAATCTAAAGTCGGAAAACTGCTCGTCGCAACCGCCATCAACGCCAACTAACGAAACGCTACGAAAGCAAATGGACAAAGAAACAAGATGAACCACAACGCTGTCTGCAATGCATCACGTGTTGCTTGCAATAGCTTATCTCCATTTTTTCGGCAGTTTAACTGATGGCACGCACGCACACACACACACACACCAACACACTGTGGTGTAAGGTTAGGTTTGGTTGTAGGCCAGTTGCCTTTACTCAAATTTCAATCATATAAATTCTCCAGGGCGGCAGTTTCATGAGGGAACGAAGGAATTGACAAGTTCGTTTCGTGTTTCTTCTTGGTTGTAAAAAAAAAATTGCTACCAGGATTTTTCTGTGATATTTTGTGATATGCCGTAGTTACCAAGCTTCAGCCTTTTTGGGTTTTTTTACTGACGAGTTAGCCTCTGAATACTCACCGATGTTTTTTCCCCCATTTTTAGAGTTTTAATTGACTCTTCCACCTATAGAGGGCGCCGAATCATCGGCAGCTTTACTTTACAAAACAAAAATTGCAAGAGAAAGAATTTGACATCAGAAAGAAAGAAATATAATTTGTTTCGTGATCCGCAAGGTTAAAATGACAACAGATGAAACCACAGTGACTCGGCATCGCACATCGCGCGCCGCACGGATGTGTAACGAAAGGGACGAAATCAAACCCTCACCTGAAGCACTATCGTAGAACAATGCATAGAGCGTTATTATTAAATTGTAATCACTGAAACTCACGCTGCATGTCGTTATCGATTAACTAGTTTCGCATTCGATATCATTATTTCGACCACCACCACTATAATGTTGTCCAGAGCGTTTAGCTTCGTTTCGGTGCTCGAGGTAAAAGCCCCGACTAAAAAGACTATTGCGTGCGCGGCGTATCTTGAGTACTGGAAGTATTTTATGAGCGGCTACGTCTTCCTGGAGGGGGCGGCTTTAAAATCGATGGCCGTCATTGTTTTTGTAACCATCTTGGATATCAACAAGGCACTCTCTGCCAAAAACGTACAATCGATTATCTGTGTCGTTTTCTGCGGCGAACTCAAGATAGGCCGCGCACACTTTAAAAGGGTTCTCAGTTCGCACTGGACAGACGCAGTGATACAAATGATGCCATCGAACGTGCGACGAGTTATCAATGGTGACGTTCGGTGTGAGTTCCAGTGATTGTCGTAGCGCGTAAGCGTAAAATTTAATCAACGCTCAATGCAGGTTCGGGTTCTTCTACGAAAGTGCTTTCGGCGCGAGTGTGGTTTCGCCCCTTGCATATATTATTCGTGAGACGCGTGAAGTGCGATGCCAACCAACAAAGTCCCTGTGGACGGAACAAAATCCTTACGCAACGGATCTTCATCGTTCCTTTCGCGTAGGAAGACTGACAAAAAATTTACTTCTCCAAGCGTCAGTCACTGAAATCCCCCCTTTGACTTTTTATCATTTACAAACATTTTGTTTAATCATTCAGACTTGCGTTAAATTGAACACTCTACTTACACTCTAAAGTATGGTTAAGTGCAAATTTAACCCCGTATAAATAACCTTCTGATACAATGGGAAAATATGTCTTTATTACAGAACACGGTTGGGTAAGCTAGTTATTTAATCAACAACCATTTTCGAGTACAGCCATGTTTGTAATAGCATTTTTCTTGCACTTTTATAACGAATTTACTCAGGAAACGGCACTTTTCATGTAATACTCATGAAAAATCATGCCTTTTCTGAAAAGACAATGGGATTATCAAAAAAAGTCATATCACAAAAGTTGTAGGGCATTTAAAGGCGATTAAAATGGGATATAAGAAACAAAAAATTGGACCATCGGTAAGGGATATATCATTGGGCGTAGTTCCCAATATGGCGTCCAATATGGCGGCCAAACGACCATGATTTGGACCACGAGACCAATTGTGTTTAACTCTCATGTAGGCGTGTAATAATGACCAGCAGTCAAACTGAGGGTACATAAAAGTGCATACGCGCATTGAGCTAGCTCCTAGACTCAGCAAGCTGAGCAAGATCTTATTTTAATTGGAGATGATGAGTTGCTACAAATGTATTAACCCTTAACGTTACCAAGAGTGATTTTGCACTCCCTTTTCCCTTAGCGCAGTCCCTGAGCAGTTCAACGGAACAGTACAGCAGTCGAAAAAACACAGAATAAATGCTTTCTGAGTAAGACGCAATAGAGCAGCGTCAAGTGACGTCATATTGGCTACGAGACACCATTTGAAGGTAATAGCTACAAGGTGCACTAGATTAATATGTAACGGAAAACAACGGCACTTCTAGTCAAGACAGTGCTTTGAGAGCGGATTTCTTAGGCTTAAGAGAACGTTGTTTTCTCCAGCAACAAAAATCGCGCGTTATAGCCTTAGGAAATCCAGTCTAATAGCATTGCATTCATTGAGACGACCTTCTTTTCGCCCTCCAGTGCTCCTTGCAGCTAACCCAGTAACTGGATCCACCATAGAGTTATATACAATAATACGACGTCGTGTCACACGCCCTATATCTAAGTCTTGGTCAATATGAGAAACCTCAGCGTCTATGATATGACTTCAGTAGATGTCACGGTAGAATAATCTGATCGATTTATTGTTGATGACCTTTAAAACCATATTTCTGTAGAGGACCATATAACTTTCCTTCTAGCCACCATCTGGATGGGGGCGTTCAATCTATAATTCCGTCGCCATTTTTGTTCCATTTAAACCTTTCACCCAGGTGCTCCTGACACAGTGTATTATAAACTCGCGCTGGAATGAACTTCAGCAGCTCCCTCTCGAGCTGAGATGTCATGCACTCTTCCACAACACAAGTCCAGACATCCAATTCGGATACTTTCACCAGTTTTGTCGGTCGATGCAATGTCACAAAAGTTTCCATTTGAAAAATAAATTTGACTGAAATCACTCGAAATGGAAGTTTCGACATTGCCGACTCGCTTGAAATGGGCTCTTGCGGTGATGGTATTTCGAATCTCGAACCCAGTCGCAATTTCGGTTTAGCTGCTGCTTGGCGTGACGTCTGCTCGTCTAGATGGAGAGGAAAATATATATATATATGTCACTGTGTATGTACACAGAAGTTGTTTGAACAAGTTGACAAGTTGTCGGAACTGTTTGTCCAGCAGAATGGACACAGCAAAAGACCACGAGGGTGATGCTGACGATCATGACGATGGTAATGATGGGATGACGATGATAATGATGACGACGGAATAGTGGTAGAGTGGTAATATGCCTTGGTCCCGCTTGCCCCTTTGGAGGACCTTCGAGGTCAGGGGCGTAACTTCAAGATGGGGCTCGAAGGCGGGGAGCCCAGTGGAGCCTCCCCCCCCCCCCCCCTTCATAAAATAAAACTAAGTTTTGTCCACACAAGGCGAGGGCCCAGTAGAGTCCGCAATTCATAAATAAAACAAGAAATGCAGTTCTACCACACACAAAGCATTTGCCCATCGTAGGATGCCCCTCCCCCCATTCAAAAAAATTCATTTTTCGGCCACAAAAGGAGGGATCCAATGGAGGCCACTCTTCATCACAGGAGAAAAATGCGGTTTTTGGCGTGCAAGGTGGGAGCCCAGTGGAGCCCCCGAAACCCCCACCCCCCATTCATAAAAAAAAAAGCAGCTTTTGCTACACAAGTCGAGAGTACAGTGGAAAAAAACAGTCAAAAAACAATGCAGTTTTCGTAATAACTATAACACCTATATAAGAACTATAGCAATAACTTACAAAACAAACAAGATTTTTTCAGCCCTCCTCTGCCTCGTTGCAGTTACGCCACTGTTCGAGACCAAACGGTTGAAGGCAGTACCGTCATGCACACTTTTACAGCTCAAAATGTTTGGATTTTTTCATCGCTCTTCAGTAAAACGTACAAAGAACCGACAACTCATACGGTTTACAGCTGTCGTTTACAGCCTTTTTACGTTGGTTTCGTCCTGTTTTGCTTTCGTCCACTTTCGTTTGTAACAGGTTGTTACATGAAAATCAATGGGACACGGGTCGGGGAAAACCAACACTTCCCGGTTCCCGTTGATATTAAGTGTCAGCAAACCTGGCTCACAACCAACAGCAGCACCCCCAGCTGAAGGCCGAGAGCCGAATGCTAACCGGAAGAAGTACCCAATTTACTGTATCACTCGGTGCGCTTCTTCCACACAACCGGAAGTTAACCGATTACGTAACTGTTGGCGAGAGTCTATATTGTTTAGGATCGTATTAGCACAGCGATCGGGTGGAGGAGGGCCTTGTGGTGCTTAGTGCTCAAGTCGATTGTGGCAGGTCAAAGTTCCTGGTTTTTTTGCTTGGATTTCTCCATCGCATTGTCCCTCTCACCGTCGTGGGGCAGATAACCCAGTTTGGGTTATTGCTCCCTCGAAACACAGAACACCAAACAACAACACCAATAATACAGCAATTCTGGACTCAGTTTTCAGTTGGTGTTTGGGTTCAATCTAACAAATTGGACCCTTGCAACTACTTGGACCGGTGCGGCCAGCCACTGCTACCGGTGCCTAATGCATAATACTCGCTGCAAAGCCCCTATGCAACAGAGACGAGCTTGGAAGCGAGTGAAAACTTGAATGGTTTTGGTGCCCTGCCGTGATCCGAACTTTAATCGAGTTCGAAAAATTGCAGTTGCCACATTTCCATCGTGTTCTGAGCTAACAACTTGGAATTGAAATAAAAAAAAAAAAAAAAAAAACCGTTTGCTTCTTTGGAAAATGAAGTAGTCGCAAATAATAAAAGCCGCAGCCTAGAAGGCTCATTATAAGCTGAACTCGCTGTTAAGGGATGGAGGAGGAAGGGGGGGGGGGGGCAGAAGGTGGATTTATAAATGAATCGGACGACGGGGAAAGGAACGAAAAAGGGATATAAAATTCTCCTGCCCCGCTTCAACCACAACATTTGGACGCAAACCAAAATGTTGGATTCCCTGCAGAAACGGGAACATCTGATGCTCGGCAATGCGGTCACCCAAGACAAGCCGGCAGACAGGTGTCGATAACTAACGAAAAGACCAAAAATCTCCAATAATCAACTTAGGATTGTGGAATTAGTTGTAGCTGAAGGAAGGTCACATAAAGAGGCGCTAACCGTTAACTCAGTTTTACTGCGTTAATGAATTTTTATTAGCTAATGTATACAAAATGAAACGACGTGCAAGTATCGTCAATCATTCAGACTTTTTATCAAGAAAACAGACTTGAAACAAACCACAGAGGGGGCAGAACAAAATTCTAAACTCCGAACAGGAAAAAAAACTGAGTTTGTAAAAATGACTTTTTCTTTTAGTAGGTCACTGTGTGTTTGATCCCCCCCGCCCCTCCCTCTTGATGGGACCTGAAAAATTTATGAGCCCCCCTCCCCCCCCTCGGGGGGGTCCCAAACTTCCCGCCCCCCCCCCCCCCCTCCGGTGATACCTAATCACCGATCCCTAAAAAAGGGACCGTCCCCGTTCTGCGTCGCTCGACAATGTTTTATCTCAGTATTCGATATTCGAACGACGGTCAGAAATCCTATACATCCAGCTCTGATAAGGCGCAACTTGGTTTAACCAGGAGGTCGCAATTGTACTAGCAACAATGCATTCCAAACCTTCCCACTCTGCCTTCCATCCGGGGCCTGGCCAACGCCGGTAATGCCAACATGGCGCCAGCTAACTTCCGGTTCTCGTCGGAATGAGACTCGCGAGAGGCCCAGTCCTACAATCTATTTATTTATTTATTTTATTTTCATAATTATTGTAACGCCCTACAAATAGGCTTACAGCAATTTCGGACTAAAACAACAATTTTAAAAACAGAAGAAACATGGCGGCGCTTATGGTGTGCACCTTGCACACCGTTCTCTCGTCTTGTTCTCGCCTGAACGAAATTCGTGAGATGCACATTCCATAATTCTTCATTCCAGTCGTAACCACGCCTATGTTGTGCAACGAAGGCAAAGCACATATTAAAGGCAGGTTGCCACAAGTGTGAAAACGATGCAAACGTCCATTTATAAAATCGAACACCAGTTGGAAAAATAGTTCAAACTTTTGCCTGTTTAGGATAAGTTTTGCAAACAGTATTACAATTTAACTGTACCTGTGCGTGTTTAACAGTACTCGTCGGACTCCACAACATTTTCGAGCTAGTGCGACTGAATTTGCACACAAAATTCAATCGTAATGGCGGCTGCCATCCTATAGTCTCAAAGGGCCGTCGGACAAACTTCTAACTAGAAAATCGTCTAATGGGATAATTGTCTAATATCTGCAAAAATAAAAAATCTGGAAAATCGTCTAAACGGAATATCGTATAATGGAAAATCATCTAAACGGAATATCGTTTAATGGATAATCATATAATGGATAAACGTCTAACTGGATAAACGTCTAACTGCGGTTTCTGATGTTATATGTATAGCCGCAGCTAGCGTGGCAGCGCGAGCGAGGCAGGGGCTTTAGACGATTTTCCATTATACGAATTTCCTGTTAGACGATTTTCCATCATACGTATTTCGTGTTAGACGATTTTCCATTATACGAATTTC
>JAHWFP010144318.1:117074-135937 GCA_023313725.1 Lithobius niger | reverse complement strand
TATTCCTTAAGTTTTAGCAAGGGTAATATTTCTCTTCTAATAGGCAAGAGTTTTTGGGGGTCCATCTTTAAAAGACTGCTATCTAGGCAATTTTTAAAAGGTGGGGGTGGGGGGAGGGGACCATCTTTTAAAAGGCTGGTACTTAGGTAATTTTTTAAAGGTAGGGGTGGGGTGGGGACCACCTTTTAAATAAAAAGACTGCTAGTTAGCTAAAATTTATTTGTGATGTAATGACACCCTGTAGAGAGGCTTGTTTTTAATATTATTTTTTAAATATTATTTTATTTTAATTAACAGTCCTACAGATAATTTTTTAATAGTCAACTTCCTCTAAAAACTCCATGCCTCGTGATGTCATCTCCTTCAACTCCAATTTTATCTTTAAGATAAGGACATTGGTGCATCACCAGCCTCAACTTGCAACGCTGGGATAGGCGTCGAGGGTAGACAACCAGTAACCACCCTGAGACACTGATTCAGAGACACCTGTACCTCACGAACCGCTTTCTTAGAGACTGCCAAAGCTGGAAGATGGTAATCAGCACTCGAACGCACGAATACCCTATAAAAGGAAGTAATCGTACCCCGACGAGCGACTGTCTTGTTGTTGGCCAAGGATTTCAAGACATTGCCCCTCGCCGTAATATTCTTTTTAACAGCTGTCACATCCTGTGTCCACCGGAGTTGCGGGTCTAGCCAAAACCCTAAATATCGAACCTTCGCTTTAGCCCATACCCGTGTACAATCTACCAATAATGACCCCTCCAACTTGCTACCCCGCCGAAAAATCATTAACTCCGTCTTAGCACTGGACAGTTGGAGGCCCCTGGCAGCCAAGGCTCGAGAACCCAAGGCAACCGCCTCCTCCAGAGCCGCCAAGATGGTGTGCAAGTCCTTGCCTGTAAGCCAAACGGCTACATCGTCAGCATAGGCGACCACATTAACCACTGAGCTAAGTTCTAGTAATACATCATTAATCGCCACAGCAAATAGTGCTGGGCTTAAGCAACTGCCCTGCGGAAGGCCCCTTTCTGTAGATCGCACATCCGACCAAGCACCCCCAACCCTAGTAGCAAACTCCCTCCTGCCAAGGAGAGCACTCACAGCCACCCTAAGTTTTCTACCAACACCAAGACGATCAAGGGAGTACCCTACCCACAATATGTCAACCATATCGTAGGCTGCCTTGATGTCAAGGAAAACCGCCACTGCAAAACTATCATTGACCCAGGCCTCTCTAATGCCTGATTCCAGAAATAACATCGCGTCTTGTGCCCCACGATTCCGTCGAAACCCAAATTGCGCATGGAAAAGGCCCCCCGAGTCTTCGATCTGCCAGACCACACGGTTTATCAACACCCTCTCGTACACTTTACGTGCACACGAGAGGAGTGCAATTGGTCGGTAGCTCGTGACTACAGTCCGGTTTTTCCCTCTACCTAGAACAGGAGTTAAAACGGAAAAGAGCCAAGAACGAGGCACAGGGGCACCGTCAAAGCGACTCTGATAAAAAGCAAGGAGTGAATCCCGGCCCCTAGAGTCCAGCCCCATCAGATCGTCGTAAGATATCACGTCGATTCCTGTCGCGCTCCGGACTCTGCAAGAGTCAAGAGCCGCCACAAGTTCCTGGATCGCCAGCGGTGCATCAGACCCCTCAGAATCACTCAAAAGATACACCGTGGGTGGGCTAGGGCCGCAAGGAGCCCCATACACATCTGCAAAATTTGCGTTGAAGGCCTTCGCCATTCGGTGACCAACTAGGACCTCCCCAGAAGCCCCAAAAACCCAAGCCAGAATAGATCTAGCATCCTGACGGCACACCAGGGCCCAAGCGCGAGAGATAGGAAGACCCTTTGACACCTGATCACAAAGTCTGGCCCCATACTGCATTTTCTCCCGTCGGAGGATGAACCTAGTTTCCCGAGCAATCCCAAGGTACTTGAACCACCCCTGATCAGACCGAAGGCGATTGAACCGCTGCCATGCACGGCGTCTGTCCCTGATAGCCATTACGCATGCCGGCATCCACCAAGGAACGTCTCGCCTACCCTTCTGCTTATTCACCCTATGCTCCTTCCCCCTCCCTGAAATCCACTCCTGAATCCAAGGGGCAAAATCACCCGATCCTACTTTCGGTCTAACCGAATACCGGTGGTCATCCAGGACCCTAGAGTTAGCACCATCCCACGACAATGCTACAGGAAAATGGTCGCTACCTCTAAGGTCCGTTGAACCCTCAAAGGAGAAGCGCGACGCCAATTCACTTGTGCACATAAACATATCTAAAATGGACTCCTGGATACTAACCCCATATTTACGCACAAATGTCGGTGTACCATTCTGAATCACCGTAAGATCAAGTTGCTCCAATGAGTCAGCAATGACATTACCCCGCGCATCACAACGCCTGCTGCCCCAGAGTGAGTGGTGTGCATTAAAATCCCCACCCAACACCAAAGGCCTCGGGAGGGAGGCAACCCACGCCACCCATTCTTGCTGGGACACACGTCCGGTAACATGCACCACACCCACCGTTAGCCACCCCACTCCCCACCACACCCTAAACACACATGCATCCACTCTCCTACAGTGGGGGGGAGGGGGGAACAGAAAATGGCACCCAGTCCCGAACGAACACCCTAACCCCCGAATTAGCCGGCCCAGCAATTCCAATGAAGCCTTTCAGTACTGGGATTACACCCATTGGGAGCCTCGTCTCCAGTAAACCCATAATTTCAACTTTCCCACCTAAACATACTATTTCCTCATCCTTGTTCCCCATACCCCGTACATTCCACGTACATAAGGTGAACGGCGAAGAATGCTTAGGTAAGGCTAAGTTATTCCCTGGGGCGACGGTTCCACACATAGCAATTCCCCATCTCCATACAAATTGCTAGAATCACTGAACACGCTTTCAATAGTGCTAGTTCCGTCAGTGCTGCTGTTTTTCACAGAACTAGTGCCACTGGACACCTCCACTGCGTGTTCTACATCGGCCATAAATTCCTCCTCATTTCACACCAGCCTCTCTTGACCTGTCGGGCACTCTATGTCACAGCCTACACGAACCGGACCACTGGACACAATTGCTTCGTTCATTGGCACATCGTCATTCCACACCAAATTACTATCAACAGCTGGATGGGATTCCTCATCCACTACACTTGCTGAAGCACTTTCTATTTCTGCACCAATATGCTGCATTTCACCGGCACACACATCGTGCACAACCACTTCACCTGCTATCGTGCTCTTCTCAGGACCCTCAATGACTGGGCCCACTTCCGCAGGGAACCGTCCTGCTGCAACCTCCGTGCCCAACATCATTTCACCAACCACCTCTCCAGGACGTACCTCACCACAATCCACCACATCCAGGGACGAGAAACGGTTCTCAGTCACTGCTGCCACTTTAGGTAATGGCGGGGAGCTTGCTAGAGCCGATCTCGAAGCAGATGCTTTCCGTCTCCTTGACCTACGCTGCGTAACCCACTCACCATCTTCTTTGTCCATTGGTGCACCCCGCGAAGGGCCAGCAGCCCCAGACATCTCAGCTCTCACTGGCACATCAGTATTTACAGTTAAATGAGCGCACAGACCATCTCGCGGCAAGCTCATTTTACATATTCGGCAATATTTATTGGGGCAGGCCCTCTGAACGTGACCTCGAATTTCGCAATTTAAACATTTGGGCGGCCTGTCCGCCACAGCAAGCAGAGCAACAATACCAAGCACTCCAATAACATCAGGGACGTCGCCTACCATCACCGAGTCCTTTAAACGCAAAATACCACATCGAACCCCAGTGCGACAATGACGCAAACCTTCCATCGTATGGAGTTCATGATGCAACTCTACTATTTCCCCGTAGTTGGCCAGTGCACGCCTAATGTCGACGTCTTGAACATCTAATGGCAGCCAGTGTATCCTGAATCGCAGTGATCTGTTATGAAGGTCGTAAACAGCTGCAAAGAAACCCCCAACTTGCAAACGTCCCTTCTTCTTCACCAGTTGTTTGGCTTCACAATCGCTGAACTGAACCTGAAAAGCATTACCAGCTCTTAACCAACCCATGTCAACTATGCATCGAAGATCTACTACCGGCGCTAATGCGTCCCTCAGGTTTTGTAACACGTACGGTATGCCTGCTTGTTCCGCTATGATGACCAATGTCCGTTCCATGGACAAATTTGCAAGGCATCCCCTGTAGAGCCTCTTTATCCATGCCAAGTCCCTGTCGCCACCTTCAAAAACGGAATAATCCTCTTCCTCCTCTTCCTCTATCTGAGCTTCCCCTTTTCTATGGGAAGCCGCCGCTTCCACGTACAAGGTCTTCCTAGCCTCTGACTTCTCTGTTGATGGTAGCTTGTGATACACACCGTCAGCAATATAACCATGTTGACCAACATCCTGCACTCTTCCACCCCCGTCACCATCTGCGTTACAACTGTCTTTGCTACTGTCATTACTGCCATTGTTATTGTTGCCATTGTTGTCTACTTGAATCACTGGGCCTACCTCCTCTTCATCCACAATTCTACTTGAAACACCATACAAGTTGAATTCCTGCTCGTCCAAACCCATTTCTTCCGCCAATCTCCAAACCTCCTGATACTTATCGGCATTCACTAGACCCTTTGAGACGTCATCCTGAGTTACCACTCCCCTTCTTTTAAGCGACAGCATAAACTGCCGTACTTGGCGCGCCATTACGCCCAAGCTATCGCAACAACGATAACTACAGTGCTCTCCTTCTGATAACAAACGTTGCGATTTTCAGTCGCATTGTCGATTGTACTGGTAGGTTATTGCACTTTAAAACAATTTAAGCAATTGGAGCGGTCCGGCTTACGTTTGATGTTGCGTACTCGTTCATTTGTTAGTCCAATTTTGTGTCGATTCATCGGAATAATCAAAAGCCAATGAGATGCAAGAATCAGTAAAATGGCGCGAAAAATGGGAGCAGAAACGTCAGACGCGTTTGAAGTATGCAAAACAGCTCCCAAATCTCGCACGGTTTCTCGTGGTAAAGCGTAATAGTAAGTGGGTCCACCCTATCAAAGCTACGTATAATCGAAGCTTCCTGAGATGGCCTATCTCTCTGCACCTAATCCAGGGTAGAAAAACCCACCCCTGAATCTACCCTGACCTAATCTGAAAATAGCAGCAATTGACTTTAACAAAGAATAAACCCCTGCTGCAAGAGCATTGGTTGACACCTGATAACTTGGACGCATTAAACGATGTGCATGAAGATTTTTGTGCAGCCGGTGTTTCGGCTGTTGATACATCTTCTGGTATTCTGAGAGGACGGCCTTATGGCGGTGTTGCTGCCCTATGGCGTAGCAGCATTGATGATCGAGTGTCTTTTCTGAACTTTGATGACAACAGGTTGGTTGGCTTGCGTGTAAATACTGACGTAGGGATCCTTCTTCTCATTTGTGTTTACCTTCCCTCTAATACTCTGTCCAATGAAGATCTCTTTTTCGACTATCTTGGTCGAATTAGTAGTATCATTGACAACGAGTTCTTCAATGATGTTATTCTAATCGGTGGCTAGAACGCCCACACTTTCTCTGATAGGTTTAACGAGCTCCGTGATTTTGCCACCGCAAAGGGGCTTGTTATCAGTGACACTAAACTGCTTAGCCCTAACAGTTACTCCTACTGCAGCGACATGGAATTCCAGGTCACCTCATGGCTTGATCACTGTCTAAGCAGCTTTAATGTGCATCACTGTATTAATGCTTTGACCATTGACTATGGCAACCCATGGTCAGACCATCTCCCGATGCACCTCACTACTGAAATGAAAGTTCCCCAGAATGTGCCCAGTGCAGATAGGCCTGTTGGCGATCGTCTGACTATCAACTGGAGCCATACTAATAACAAAGATAGAAACCTTTACAGAGAAAATACTTCCAAAGCTATCGATGCCATTCCAGTGCCGGATGCTATTCTTTGCGCTGACATGGTCCACCGAGACCAGATTGATAAGCTTTGCCAGGATTCAAGACGGGAAACCCAAAGGCTCACAAAGTCCAAAAGGCAACGTAAATAGGTTTGCATCTGTATTTAGTTACTTTGCCAGGATGCTATTGACGCTGTGCACAGTGCTGCTGCTTTCCTCCGTCCTTTTCGTGAGACTGAAAAGATTAATGACTTTATACCACGCGACCCTGCCGTAATGTCTCATGTCCACCCTGAGTCTTGTAATCCTAGACTTGGAAACCACCGCAGAAGAAAATACAACATGGCAGGATGGAACAGGTATGTGAAGGCCTCTCACGACTTGGCCAGGAAGGCTTTCCTGGTCTGGAGATTGAATGGCAGTCTGAGGCAAGGGTGTCTGTGGGTTGAAATGTGTCAGTTGCGCAATTTTTTAAGAAGCAACCTGAGACAGTGCAAACGAAATGAAGCGAAAATACGTGCTGATATTCTCGCCGATAGACTGACCGCAAGTGGCTCGGGTGCTTTCTGGGATGAAGTTAGGAGGAGGACCAGAAATCGCACACGTAGGGCTGGCAGCATTGAAGGCGTAAAAGATGATAAGGGAATTGCGGATTTGTGGGCAAACTCATATTACAAGGTCTTCAATGAAGTGCTGCCGATTGTTGATCATGTTGCCGAAATTGACAATTACTTGGCCACTGCAGATGGAGCTGCGCCCTCTTTCTTCCTGCTACTGATGCAGGATGCCTGTAAACGTTTGCTCAATAGTAAAGCACCAGGCAGCGACGGAGTACAGAGTGAACATGTAAAATTGCATCACCCAAGCTACTGGAGGTTCTTTCCCATCTGTTTAATGCCATGGCTACCCGCTGCTGGGTGCCTTCCATGATGTCCGAAATTGTAGTATCGCCCGTTGTGAAGGTGAAAACTGGAGACTTAACTAGCATCAACAACTACCGGCCCATTGCCCTTGCCACCACTTTCTCAAAAATCTTTGAGCAGGCGATTGCTACTTCCTTGACCAGGTGCTTCCGTACTGGAGACAGTCAGTTTGCCTTTAAACCTAAGCATGGCACCGACCAACCAATTTTTATACTGAAAGAAACTGTTAGATTTGCCAGGCTGGGGAAAAGTCTTACGTTTGCTGCTTTCCTCGACCTTTCCAAGGCTTATGATCGTGTCAACCACAGACCCCTTTGCCACCTTCTCATTAAACGTTGGTTCCCTAGATGGTGTGTAGCTACTTTATGGCACTGTCTTTGTACACAACGGATGCTCGTGAGATGGGGAACCTCGACATCAGAAAAATTTGGTGTGTCAAATGGTGTGCGACAGGGAGGTGTACTTTCCCCACTGCTCTTCAATGTTTACATTAGTGAACTACTCGAGAAGTTAGAAGCAGTAGATGCGGGATTCCTCATCGGTGGCCACAAAATCAATCACCTCTGCTATGCTGACGATCTGGCCCTCCTGTGCCCTTCTGCTAAAGACCTTCAACTCCTCCTTAACTGCTGTGATGAGGTCGGTTTGGCCCTTGATCGTAAGTTCAACGCAACCAAGTCTGTTAGTATGTTTTTCCCTGTTCACTGCCATCTTCTACATGACTTGGTACCCCCTACTGTTACGTTGTCTGGTGAGATTCTTCAGTATGTTGAGACAGTGAAAGTGTCGAGTCGGAGCGCATAAATCTGAAAACTTGGTTATCGGCAGGGTACTCTTAAAAACCACACACAGCCAGGAAAAAGTGATTGTGGATGAGTCGCACGAGAAAAAATTTAAATCACTACTTATTATCATTAGTATTTTATAATTACGGTTGTAGATTAATAATACCTCCTGATGTAATCCTGTCCTGCAGTTTGAGCAGCATTACGGTTATTCAAACATATTCCTGGTAGCGGTGCACCTTTCAGATATCAACTACAAGCGTATCTTGTGAACACGCGGTTTGGTCCGTGTAGTAGGTAGCTTGGCAAAAATGATCGTTTTGAAGAATTCAAGGTTTTCCATGCAATTTTGAATAATATTAAGATAGTTTTAATTGAACAATGATTTTGTGGGTTGTCAATGAGAGGTGTTACATTGAGAAAGTTCATTTGAGCGTTGGCACTTTTCGGCCCTTTTGTGTTTCGTGCTGCGGTGCTGCGGTCAAGGGAGTGTCTTTTATTAAAATTGAGTTTACTTGCTGGTTGATGCTATAACGGTAGCTAATATAAACACAGGTTTTCTCATGAACTCCTATAACCCCAATTTTTTTTGCTAGTGCGAGGCTACAAGGAAAGGGGGGAGGGGAGGTGAAGCTGGGAACCTCCTACAACTTGATAGTTGATTTAAAATTAAGTGTACGTAACCCTTTTGTTTCATTATTTCCATTGTACTAGTACTTGCAAGTTATCTTATGCAAGCCTGACGTTTCATTAATAGCCAATTGTGCAGTCCTTTAGGGGCGGATCATTATTTGTCATGAGGAGGTGGGGGAGTGGGAGCATGGCAGGCTGAGGAGAGGAAATGATAGGTAAGCTTCGTAGATTTTTCATGCTTTCCAGTGGGGAGGGGCGTGGACCGGTCACACCTTTTTTTGCCCTGTAAAGGTAGGTTCACGAGTAAAAATAACCACTGACCAAACTGGGAAAAAATACATTTCTGAACCTCAAAGATATCACTTTCAGCAGTCATCATTTCTAAAAACGTCTTGGTGTCTGCCCCCCCCCCCTTGATGTGATGTAAATGTTACTTTTCCACAATATAAAGTAAGAATTTGATTACACATTTTATTACCATTTCTTGTCACTAGATGACTGTTCATTGTTTTAAATGATTTAATTTGTACGTATGCATTTTTTTCCTAAACAGAAATTTGATTAAAAAAATTAAACTAACCACACTTCCTGTGGACTCATGAAACTAAAATGCTCAGTTGTGACGAAAGCTCCTGTTTTAGTCTGTTTTTATACTGTGATTGGGCTTGAGTTTTTAGTCAGTTAACACTACTAACAACGGCATGTAGTCACAAGAAATGGTACTAAAATTGGCAAATCTCAACTTCATTCGTTTTATTATATCAAATGCAAAGGATTTTAATTATTCTTTCTGTATTTACGAGAGTTGATAAATATGTAGAGTGTATCTGTAGGCTTATGTACATCATTAATAACATACTATGTGCGTGCGTATTCCTCTACTCCTCTTGAACTAAAGCACCTACAAAGATGAGAGAACCACCAAATGAAAGACAATTAAATTGCACTTCCGTTAGGTTTAATTTCATCGTGGTAATTTGACCCACCCCAAATACGCGAAAATCTGCTCTGAAGACGTCAAAGTTCAATCAGCCAAACTAACCAGAAAGAAATCAACTAAACTACATGCTGCATGAATCGACGCCAATAGAGTGAGCGAAGCAATTGTAATAAACAAGAGTAAAGCACCTTATTTGCCCTTTAAGTGCTGAATGAAATTAACGAACAAAAAACCTATAAAAGCCTATATATTTGCTGAAAAATAACCTTTAAAAACCTATATTTTAAATTTTACAACCTATTTTTTAACCTATATTTTTTAAGTTGAGGTCTGCGAGGCCTGTTGTATGGATAGACTGCAGTTAACTATGGAGGTATATTAAGCTGTGAATAGATTTACATTGGGACTTAAAGGACTACCATTGTGTTGTCTATGTACAACCAACTGATACAAAAAAGATAAAAAAATGTTTAAGTCTAGCTGAAAAATAAATTTTATTATTTTGAAGACATGAATTTTTTTATTAGTCACTGCCTACTTTAAGTTGTGATCATTAAGAAAAAAATGTGTCGCTTTCAAAGAAAGGACTAAACATTTTGTGAAAACTTGTAACCCCCCCTTAACTCAACCAAATATCTGAAATTTTAATGATGCTTGGAAAACTGGCACCATGAAATCCATCTGGCTTTATTATTTCAAATCTGGCTTGTAATTGACAATTTTGAATAAATTTCGGTAGTGTTTCCTTCTTTTTGCTTTTTGGTTATGAGAACAACTGCTGTTTACAACGGAGTTGATTAGTTGCAAACATGTGGCTGCTGAGTACATCTGTCAGATGAGTTAGCTCACGCCGGAGGCTGTTTCAGCTCCCAAAGCAGTTGTCCGGCCATGAAGGAAATATTTACATGAAAGAGAAAAGAAACATGTTTTAAAACCGAGGAATCAATTTTCCTCACGAATAACTGAAAACACTACATGTTGCCAACCATAGGCACAATTTAAAATTAACAAGGTTACTCCCCTGCACAATTAACAAATCCGAACACATGGTGCGAGCGCCGCATAAGTTAAAAAAACAACCCCCAATTGGGCTGACGTAGAATGGATTACGAACACTCATATTAGCCTATGGTTAGTTATTAAATATTGAGCTTGTCCGGAGCTCGTTTTGTTCGCTTCGGACGACCTGATGCTATTGGAGGCTGCACTGCATCATCTGCACGTGGTGAAGATGGTGCAACCTTGCGCTTTCCTTAGCGGGCTCCGATGGTTTAGCAGGTGACTGCTTTGTAAGTAAAGGAGGCTCCAGGCCACCTGTCGCTACAATATCTCGCTGGGAGGCGCTGAAGTTTTGCGACATGGCCAACTCACTGGGAACAGTGACGTCATCGGACTCGCCCACTGGCTGTGTGTGGGGTGATTTTGACTGGATTGTGCTGACACCTGGTGTCGCAACTCGTAAACTGTCAGGTGAGGTACTTTTGCTTGGTGTTGACCCCTGCCTGGCAACGGTGGAACGCCGTGATTGGCCCACTGACTGCCGCCGACAATTTGAATGCTCGCGAATCACCTGATCGTGACGTGATGTGCCAACAGAATACCGCTTCTTTGAAACTACGTGTTCTTTAGAATTAACGCCTTTAAAATTCATGCCAAAATCGACAGAATTTTTTGCCGGATTAAGTGCGTTTGGTGACAATTCTTCGGCATCAACGGAATCAAATCTAGGGCGCAGCTGGTCACGATGCTTACACATTTCAATAAGCTCTTCTGTAAGTACACTATAAATCAAATGAGATAGTTTCTTCATGATAGACCCCCTCGACCATAGCTTAGGGTTGGTTTTGCTGTAGTCACGATACCAGATTTTATCGCCAACTTGATAGTTAATAGACGTACGATGTTGATTGCTTTTAATCTGTTTTTGTTGATTTCTTTTTACAACGGACACGGGGTCAGGGTATAGCAAATCCAATCTGGATTTTAATTCTCGGTTAAAGAATAATTCTACCACCCAATACCAGGTGTAGCTTGGATGGTAGAACTTAGCAAGATTCGTGACGATAATAAGTATGCATTAATACTTTCCTGGATTGAGGATCCATCCCGCCTAGCAGCTTTATAGACACGTTTAAAATTCCGGACTTAGATTTCTGCTAATCTGTTAACCCACGGCGCGAAAGCTAGGCCTGACAGGTGATGGATTCCGTTAACCATGATTTAAACTCTTTAGAGGTCCACTGAGGGCCATTGTCGCTAACTAAAGAATCCATCAGCCCGTATTCGGCAATGTGGTTATTCAGAATATCAATAACTTTAGCTGAAGTGGTAGTTTTCATTTTATGAACGAACGGAATCTTACTGTGTGCATCCACTACAATTAGAAACATGAAATTGTCCAACGGTCCTAAGAAATCAGCGTGATATCTTAAATTTGGCTTTTGCGGATACTCCCAGGTATGCTTGGGTCCTGTAGCTTGAGTATCCTTAAATTCTTGACAATTAGAACAGGATTTAACTTTGTTTTCAATATCTGCGTCAATAGAAGGCCACCACACCTTATACCTAGCCAAGCTCTTTAATTTAACAATACCAAGGTATGAGCTGTGCAAATCTTTCAAAATTTGACGTCTTAAAGCTGTCGGCAATACGATTCTAAATCCCCAAAAAAGAGCATCACTTTCAATCGAGATTTCATTGCGGCATGTGAAGTACGGCTGCATATCAGGCTTATCACCCACTTCAGGCCCGCCACGATTAACGTAACGGTATACTTTAGACAATAGTTTGTCACGCTTGCTTTCCATAACCAAGGCTTCATTTAGCACTGGTAAGTTGGAGATGGTTTCCAACGCTAGTACATTGTACTGTTCTTCGGCCTCTTCAAACTCGTTGTCGTTAGGGAGTGGAAGCCTAGACAATGCGTCAGCAGTTAAATGCTGCTTGCCGGGTATATGTTGAAAGTCGTAATCATAAGCGTTAAGCATTACCGCCCAACGTTGCACACGTGCTGCTGCCATTTATGGGATACCTTTTTTTAGGGCCATAAATCCATATTAAAGCCTTTGGTCAGACTGCAATATGAATTTCTGACCGTAAACGTATTCATGGAACCGTTTAACTCCTCAAGCCACACTGAGAGCTTCACGATCGAAATGACTGTAGCCATGTTCGGTTTTTGTTAGCTTCCGTGAAGCGAAAGCTATTGGTCGTGATTCGCCATAGGCATGACATGCATAAGGCACGCCCCCACCCTATAGGGAGAGCCGTCACAAACCAGTTTCAGTTTTAATTTTGGGTTGTAATGTACCAAAACTTTTGATTTAATAAATAATTCCTTCACTTTGCTAACAGCTTGGTCACACTCAGTCCACCATGTCTACTTTACTTTAGGGTTTAACAACCGGGTAACAGGGGAAAGATTATGAGCTAGGTTAGGGAGATATTTTGAGTAATGATTCACGAATCCTAAGAAACTTTGTAGTTCTTGAATACAAGTTGGATTGATACAAGTGCGTTTGTGACTGCTTAAACCACCGCAGGGAGTGTGTGCAGGCCTTCAGCATTCATCATATGACCTAAATATTTTAGTTCAGGTTGTAACAGCTTACACTTGTCAATCCTAAGCCTAGCCCCTGCATCCTGTAGAGCAGTTAGCAGCTGATTCAAAGATTCGTCATGCTTTTCCCCCTTCCTGCTCACGAGGATGTCATCATAAAATGGTGAACATTTGGGGATTTTAATCGTGATTTGCGTCGTGACCGTCTGGAAAATTCCAGGACTGGACACAAGGCCCAGAGTGAGTGTTCATTGTTAATGCTGCCTGCGACTCAGGATCTAATTCAATTTGTAAAAAGGCATCCTTTAGATCGATAAGGCTAAATCTGTCACTACCTGCTAATTCACTAAATAATTCTGCAGCTGTGGGAACCGGATAATGGTCCACCTCCAATTCTGGATTTACGGTGGTTTTGTAATCGCCGATAATTCGAATGTCACCATTCGCTTTATGAATGATCACTATCGCTGTCGACCATTCTGAGGTTGCCACTGGCTCCAGCATTCCTAAGCTGAACAGGAGCTCGATTTCCTGATTAACTTTTTGTTTTAATGCCAAAGGGATAGGGCGAACTCGACTATACACAGGTTTTGTGTTGGCCTTCAACTGAATCTTATCGTTGAAGTTTTTGAATTTACCCATATCCTCACTGAAAAGTTCGGGAAAACCTTTAACTATTGCATCAGTATCAACTGGTGGAATCTTTGCTTTAACTTGTTTGACTCTTGTAACTTTAGTTTGCGAATCATAATATGGCTCAAAGTTAATTCTAAAGATTGAAAGCCAATCTTTCCCAATCAATGTGGGTTTATACATTTTTGAAACTAGTGCTTCCAAGTGTTCAGTTTGACCGTTAACGGTTACCTTGAGACTTACTGTGTAAATCGTTTTCTCAGTTCCTTCGGTGTATGAGTGGATGGAATACGGACTGAGCATTAGAGGGCAATCCGAAAAGTATTTTTCATGCCACTCAATAGGTATTATTGTAGCATCTGCCCCGGAATCCAGTTCCATGTTGAGCTTAATTCCATTGAGGCAGACAGGCATAATCCATTTGTGGATTTTCAAGGAGTTAACAACTATTACTATTTTATTTGCCATGACAGGAATTGAAAATTGCTCTGCAGCCTCTGACAACCCTACTGTGTTATTTTACAGACAATAATCTTCCTCCGACTCACACTTACTTTCCGAAGCACTTGGGGCTCATTATCTGACTCACTGTCAGTTTCACATTCAACCCTGTGTACTTTCTTTTTATAACTGTAGTACAGTTTGCTTTTGGGCCTAGCCTTAAAATTTAAACTCGAACTTGGTTTTGAGTATTCGGCAGTTGTAGGAGTTTTACTGCTACTGCTTTTACGACATAAAGCTTTTAAATGTCCTTGAGTATGACATCGGCCACAAATAAAATCCTTGTATTTACATCGGGTTTTCACGTACCGAATTTTCCGCAACAATAGCAACTTAAATCTTTACTAGACTTGCTTCTTGTCTGAGCTTTCTTCAGTTTGTGCGAGACGTAATTAACTGTTTTCAAATGGGAACGAATTACTTCTTGATAGATTTCGGCAGATTCTAAAGCTAATGATGTTTTAGCCTTCAAATCCAGAGTCTGCTTCAGAAGTTCGCGTTGTAACGTTTCGGATTTTACACCGCCTATCAAACGATCCCTAATCATCTCGTTAATTTCAGTGATCGTATCAAAGTCACAAAATTTCATGAGTAACTTTAACGAAGCAATATATTCGCTAATGCTTTAATCCGACTTTTGAGATCTACGAAAAAGTTTCACACGTTCGGAAGCTACAGAAGGTAGTGGTTCAACATCGTCGAGAATAGTTTTCACCAAGACGTTATACGTCATTGAATTTGGTAAAGCAGGCGAAATAATATTCAGGATTCTGTCGAACATTTTATGACCAACCGAAGCCATTAAAAAATCAATTTGTTCGGTTGCTGGGATTTTCGTTGCTCTGAAATAGTAGCCAATATAATTAGTGTATTTTTTCCAGGTATCATTTTCTGCGTCGAACTCCGCGTACAAACCGTCAGTTTTCAAAGCCATTGTAAGGTCTTCACTTGAACTACTTACAATTGAATTGAATTTTAAACTTACACTGGTGCTAGCACCTGCTTCTGTATTCAAAACAACAGCTACTACAGGAGTTTTAATCACTTCACCTGTCTCATGCATAAGCCTATACTTAAAAATTAAATTACTAAATAATTTAATTACAATTCCATTTAATTTAATAAACTGGAAACACTCGAGACTAAACGGATTTTTTGCTTAACAAGTAAGCCACTAAACTACATTAGCCTACCTAGGTTTAAATTCAAGCACCTACAACTTAAACAATTGACTAGGCTTTTAAATTGTTTGCCGTTTCACTAAACGTTTAAACAAAACAACACAGCAGGCCTATGCGTTCGTCACAGACCAAGTGTCATCGTTTAAAAGCATAAACGCTACAGTGCTAAAATTAAGTACCGGCACTAAACCAGCCTGAATAAAGACACAGCAATAATAAATTCCCGAGAGGTTATTAAATTGCATTTTTAAATCATGCCGTTCTGCTTATAGTAGGGCAGTGTGACACCCCAGCGCGTTGCACCGGGATACAATCCTTTTACTAATTACCTTTTACGAATTTACTTGCCCCCTCCAGTTCTAGTAATTAAGGTACTAATTTCAACTGTAATCATCAGTACCACTGTAATGATCTATTTTAGTGAACAATTGCCCCAAAATAAACCATTGTTGTCAGGATGAATCAGTTGTATTTAACCTAAATATAATACATAAATATGGCACTTGAAAAGGGAGGCGTAATGATAGGCAACAGATCAATAATATTTTGGCCTTTAATCGACTCTCCGTTGTACAAAATATGGACCACACTGGTCAATAATCGAATTATAAAGATTGTATTTTGAGATCGCTTTGATTACATTCAATCAACAATAGTTGGCGATTGGCATTCTTACTATGATTGCATTTGGAATATATACTAATAAAAGATAATTAATAATGATTGGTATTAAAAGATTAAGCACTCGGCTTACTATAATTCAAGTACAACAATCGTTGTTAATGATACGGAATGATACTTATCTCCCGTGAGCTCTGCCGTAGCTGGCGTTCGGCACCCGGCTTCCCGTCTCCCGGTGTCGTACGTCGGGCGCGCGGCACAGCTTTTAGACGTCCGTAAATAGCAGGGCTTAGAGAATGGTGGCAACGTGTAAACCTTTAAAAGTTGAATGATGATGCCGCATTCCTGAAGTCCGCTTAAATACTAGTGCGTTATCGCTTAGCAATCTATTTGATTGATTAGTGTTCTGAATAGAAAGTGCGTGTCTTGACAGTTCAGGTCCTAATAGTAAATTAGGTACCGTTGCGCTTGTCATTCATTGTATTGTCGCGTTCTAGGCGCATCAGCTGATTCTCGGTATTGTACGCTTGAGTAGCTCGCCGACTAAGTGAACTGTCACCTGCAGACCTTCGTGCAATAATTTAACTGTTGTAATTAGGATCGTGTTCGATCAAGGATGACGTTCCAAACTAATTGGAATTCCTTCTGAAAATTCTACGCTTCGCTGATCGAGTCGTAAATAATGTCGTAGTTAGAAATGCCATCTCCTCAACTTAACAATAGCTGTAATTACGCTGGTTCAATTTACAAAGGCAAAGGAATGTACACAGTTCCGGTCTTCTTTGAAACGGGCCCCTTCTATATCTTAGTCGCTGGAGCCATTTTAGGTCTGGCATGAGTAATATTTGATTCATGCATTTATTAAATGTATGATATTTATGAAATTATGCATATAATTAATTAACTATTGTTTCTGTAATAAAGACTAATTAGGCTTAATTATCCCTTAACATAATCCCTGTCTAAACTAAAATCACGGTACCTTAATGGTTCCTGCATTTTAGCCTCCAAACCCATCTTCTTTATTTACAGAAAAATCACTCTACATGACCCTAGTAAGAGCTTTGTATTTCACCAACAGGCCCATAGATTCCGAAAATTGTTGTGCGGCTAGGTAAAACAACCCCGTTCTGAGGAAAAAGTCCCTCGCAAAAGCAACAAATTACATGTATCATGTATTGTGTAATTAATTGCCCCATTAATATGAGCAACGTATTCTGGGTCGGCATTTGGATTAACTATTTGTAGGTATAATGTTTGTGCATGCATGACCTGAACATTGCAATTCCATGTAATTGAACAATTTACATTTCAGTTTATAAGTTTGTAGCTGTTAGCTGAGAAGAATGAGGGTATCTCCTTCTTCATTCTTTTAATTTGCATTTGTTTTCCCTTTTCGTTTGGGAGGTGGGGTACTATCTCCTCATCTGCGTGCTCTATCGGCCTTGAGTTGGTCGCATCTTTGGCCAAGGTCGTTCGAGGCTGCGTGGGGATTCCCTCTCTCTCTCTCTCTCTTTTCGTTTTGGCTGCTACTGGCTCATTTGACCCAGTTCCGCATGGCTGGATAATGAGAAGAGAAAATACACAACATTACACGCTGTGTTTGAAACTCAAGGTTTCTTTCTCCTTTTGAAATCTTGTTTTCTTTGTTTCTTTGAAGTTTGAAGAATGTCACTTGATGCCAAATTGTGACTGTAATTTATCATATTTTTCTGTCAAGCCAAAATTCATGATTCTTTTAATCATGTACATCTCTAGTTCGTTATGAACCTTTCTGATTGACGTTGTCAATCTATTTTACTTTTCCTTTCGTATGGCAATTTGAGACAAGATTTCGTCGGGATACAATAGCATTACAGTCTTATAAATAAATGTCTTATAATCTAAACATAGTTATACATCGCCGCAGAAATTTGTATATTTATGTACCATTTATCAATTCTTTGGTTCCTGAATGAGATCCAAACTGGCGAGTACTAAGTTTTAAAAGTTCTAACATGCTTATTAGTTAGCAACTCATAGATAGGACAATAAGACATGGGGGGGGCGGGGGGGGCGGTAGAGTTTTTGTTTTTCGTTTCCAACGTCAATCTTGGTTAACCCCGATTTTAAGTGTAATCTATACGTATGCCCTTTGAAAAATGCCTAATTAACCATTTTAATCTAGACTGAAAATCTATTTTCGCATGTTTCAGTACGTGAAACAATCTCCGTATTTTGGCTATGAATTGGCAATGTATGGCATGTCGAGTAGTGGTACTCATTCTTTATGCCCTGTATTTTTTCCTGATTTACATTATTTAGATGTAGTATGATGGTTACGTGGAAATTATTGCCCCTTTTGACGAGTGCGTGATTTTAAGAAATGTAAGTCGTGGTGTATTACCCTTTCGACTAATTATGTGACACTGCAAAGAGACCAATCACCCTCAGGCGTCACATAATCCCTGTAAGAAACACCTTTATTATGAATACTACATTATGCCAATTTCTTATTCGATAGCCGTGAGCCTAGTGTTTTTCTAGCTCTATAAACATTCATTTTTCGTGCATGTGCATGTCGTGCGTCGCAAAACACCAACAACAAAACCACTAGTACCATCAATGAGTGCTCCTGCGCAAGGCAAAGCAACTCGTGTAACAGCATGTGCTACATCGACATCCTGAACGTGAGTGGCAATATACTGGACATCTTTATGTACCAGTAGACTGAATCGTTTGACGATTCTAGTCACATTAAAGACAATTTGAATATTATTATTCAGAATATTCTATGCAGCGATATTGCGTTATACCATATTTCATCATTATTTTTTTTTCTTATTTCATTTTATTATTTGGTATTATTTCTATATTTTTTTTTTCTAGGCAATATCTAAATGCTGCTGCTTTAATGACCTGATCTGCAGAGTTTCTAGCAAACCTGCATTTCGTAGTTCTTAATACAGTGTTACGGTACATTTGACCTGCTGTTTTAATTTTGAATAATTTAATAAACCTTGGGAATGGCCCGATTCCCTTGGAATACTGTTCAGTTCCTGGAGATGAGCAATTATCGTCTCATCTAGTAGTCAATTAAACTGACACTGAAAGGTTTTGGTCCAATCCATTGACCCTGACAAGTTTTGGTCCAATCCATTGACCCTGACAAGTATGGTCCAATCCATTGACCC